>PKML01044849.1:1075470-1150398 GCA_002933935.1 Eutrema yunnanense | reverse complement strand
AAAAACAAAAAAAAAAAAGAAGACTTTTTTAAAAAAAGTCAACGATTTTTTTGAAAAAGTCAACGATTTTTTTGAAAAAGTCAACGATTTTTTTGAAAAAGTCAACGATTTTTTTCGAAAAAATCAACGATTTTTTCGAAAAAAATCGTTGACTTTTATAAAAAAAGCGTTGACTCGACGAAAAAAATCGGTTGACCACCTAGGCGACCGCCTAGACACTAATCGCGGCGGTTCACCGCCGACTAGCGCCTAAGCGACCGCTTTTTAGAACATGGTACATAACTAAGGATAATTTAGCAATATTGTCATCTAAATATTATTAGCTTGGTGAGGAACAAAATGAAAGGAAGTAACAGGAAAAAATTCTGAGAATCAGATACTCGCTTTGACTTTCCTTCTCTTTCGAGGAGATAACCATTCCACCAATTTTATTCTATATGAGAGGTGTTTTTTTCGGCTTTAAAACCAAGAAAACATTACAACTCTTTAACCGAATTGTTATATTTTGTAGCGGTCTCTACAAAACCAGAAGAGAATATACAACATAGCTCATTTCGACTAGATCTAAAGGTATTGGTTGTTTTTCAGAATCACAAAATAAGATGACTAATTTTTGGCATTCTGGCTCTATCGTAAACAGGGTCGGCTCAGTGGAAATAGTGCCAAAAAAAACTGCAAAAAAATATTTTAGGTGGACCAATAAAGAAACCACCTTTCCTTGCGTAGAAAAGACAGGTTAAAAAATATTTTTTTAACACCAGACATTCTCAATGCGTAGAAAAGAAAGACAGGTTTCTTTATTGACTAAAAATGATGTTTTAGGTGGGCCAAATTTTTAAACTTGGGTTTTGGAACCAGTGCAAATGCACCTCTTGCACTGGGCCAGAGCCGGGCCTGGTCGTGAATTTGCTATCGATGCATCATGGATACGCATCTGATTTTGGATTCGCTGTTATTTTATCCCGAAGATTACTCTGTTTTAATTTCTATTGCTTTCAAATTATATTGTATTAAACTAAGAGTTATGATAACTCATTTCATTCGATGTATTTGAAAAAAAAAAAATTAATGAAATTAAGAGGTTGCACAAAAAAAAAAAGTTATTAGCTTTGACGAGGGTGGAATATCAGTTAAGAGTTTTTAATCCCCAAGAACACTTAGACAAATTGAAATTTGATAAAACTCCTGTTAAAAAGGTTTTAGAATAGCTTATAAATACTAAATTTTCTTAGACCGGATCAATCTGGGTCAGATTTTGAAAATGAGTATTCCCCAGTTTAAAGTGATCGGCTAATCATTTTGCTTGCATGTTGGTGACCGATCCATCCTTGTGTGAGTTTTGGGCCGAATTTTGTGATAAAACCGAACGATCAACAACTATTAGTCATGTCCGTGAGCGATCGATGGGTGCTGCTTGTGCCTTCTTCTCCATTTCCGCATTATTTCTTGGTCCATGTCGCGCCTTGATCCCTCCATATTCTTCAACACCTAAAAATATATAAAATAACCACACAAAAAAACACACTACAAGAACATTCTAAGACTCCTAAAGAACACAAAGACTCACAAAGAACACAAAGACTCACTTGGACAACATAAACAAAAGAACAGACATTTAAAAGATCATGAAACACACATCAAAGAGAATGAAACAAGAAAAGACTCTTAAAACATCGATCATGAAAACACATCAAAGAGAATGAAAACAAATGAAATGAAACGCTAAAATCCGAATACATCATACTTTTCTACTGATTAACAACCCAGTTTTTTTTGTTTTTTTATCAACATTAACAACCCATTAAGTATGCATTTTCCGACATAAAATACGTTTTGATTTACGCAACGCATCCAATAATTTTTTTTTTTTTTTTTTATGCCTTTCGGCCCCCGGGAGTAATCCCAAACCCAAAGGTCCAGGCTAATCTCCCGGGTGGGAGTGACACAACCCACTTATAATGCCCCACTTGGCCAAGTGCTTGTCCTGATAATTCCGCTCCCGCAGAGAATCGATCCCTGGCCTAGATCAACAGGACCGACACTCACCACAAGAAAGGAACCACCCGACCACGAACAACTTGGTTACCTCCAATAATATTTCTTACCTCATTTTAATCGAGTAGACGAATTGGCAGATATGCTTGTGTGGACCGGGCCTTAGAGTCACATATCGTGCATATTTTCTACAAGGTTACATGCCCATTCTGAAAAATATAATGATCACTCGTTAGTATATTATTATCAATATATATTAACTGATCATGAGAAAATGGATGTTACTAACTACTAAAAATTTACCGGCGACAAATCTCCAAAGTGCTTGTTCTGTTGTGGACTTATTCTTATTCGGCGTAAGGGATTTTTAAGTGGTTTTGGGAAATTTTCCTGCGTTTTTGTATCATCAGTCAAAATAGACGTATGTGCACACATGAAAAATTCAGACATACCTATTTAATAATACTAATTGAACTTATTTAAATCGAGTAGAATTTAAATATTGAACAGTTCCTCAAATCGTGAGGCTAACACGGAGGTCAATGTACATTGAGTCGTGTGCTCCGGATGGGAAAAGGAGAAGCTGTCTCCCAAGTAACTGCGATATTAATTACTAGGCATATTTACTTGTAATTTTTGCACTTTTGAATGATTATATAGATGATTTAAGTACAAAACCATACAGATTTGCTTACACACAAAAACGAACAAAAACGTTTTTTTTGTTGTTGTTGTTGAATATGCTGATATTAGGGGTGAAACTATTATCCGAGATTTGAGATTCGTTCTGATTCGCTCCGAAAATTTGAATATCCGCGGGGTCGGATTCGGATCTGGATAGTTAAATTTTAAGGTCCGGATATCCGATCCTTTAAGTATATTAAAAAATTATATTATATTTTATTAAAATTTATATTTATATATAAATCATTTAAATAAAATTTAAATATTTCTTATAATAACAGATTTTTCTACAAAATATTATATAAAAGTTTAATTTTATCGTTATTTTAATATATATTTTTTTACAGAACCGGATCCGAATCCGGATATCTGTGGATATCCGCAGATATTTTAATATCTAGACGGATATCCGAAAACCCCGGATACGAATCCAGATATTCCAAAATTTTCTGGATATCCGATCCGTCCCACTCCTAGTTGCTATATCAACTGCACTAAATATTAGTAATTGAATTAAGGTCTCGATTGAGAATCCAACGTCTCAGCAAGCTAAACTAGCAATCTACTAGATCTCGGAGTTACATATATGTTGGGACGTTACATATTATAATCTTCGGGAGCTCAATTATCAAGATGATGATTCGAGACTTGTACTCACACAACTCTGTTTCAACAACCCTACCAACCTTCAACATGTAAGTTATCTTATATACAGAGATACTCAAACCAGCCTCCAGTTGATTCAACTTCTGACACCAGCTTAACCAGTTTCCGTTTAGCTCAAGATCATGAATCAGTTTTCACATTTCGATTAACAATAAAGATAAAATCAACACTCTAAACCAGTGTTTATTAATCCCGAGGATCATGAACCGGATGCATAGTCGGATTAGGTTGATAGTAAATTCAAAGGGTAGCTGGACCGACAGTAAAACCGTAACAAACCGGCAAAAAAATCAAAAATCAGCGAACCAACAATAATCGGTTGACCTAAGTTTTAATGTTCATCAAATCTTCTGAATATACTATTAAGAGTATTTGTAATGGATAGCCTTCAAAACTTTGTAAATTAGTTTTTAAGTTTGGACACTATTCACTTGTACTGTTCACAAAGGAAATGACACATAAACCCCTCATATCTATTTGTCTATCATCGTATATAGTTATCCACATATATTTTAGTTGAAATTGTTATCCGAATATCAGTAATTCATATATAACTTTTATATACATTAATATGAGATTAGGGTTCAATGTTCAAGTTTATAGTTTATAATTTTATGGTTTAGTGTTTTTGGTTTAGGATTATGATTTATTGTTTTAGGGTTCATGATTTAAGGTTTTAGGGTTTAGAATTTGTGATTATGGATTAGAGTTTATGAATTAGGGTTTATGGTTTAGCATTTAGGGGTTAGGGTTTAGCTTTTAGGGTTTCTGGTTTAGCTTTTTAGGGTTTAGGGTTTAGTTCGTCAGATACCTAAATTATCTCTGGTATCTAGTTGTATAACATGGTTATCTATAAACGCGATTTCGTTAGTTCATCAGATATCTAAGTTATTTTTGGTATATAGTTGTATAACATGGTTATCTATAAACATGATTTCGTTAGTTCGTCAGATATCTAAGTTATCTAGGGTATCTAGTTAGATAACATGATTATCTATCGTTAATTCGTCAGATATCTAAGTTAGCGTTTAATGTAGTAATTTGTTCACTTTATTAACAATAAGGGTATAATTGTCTGAATCTTAGATTTACTTTTTGTAAAACTAAATTTGAAGTATATAGTGCTAGTTACTTAATTTTAGAAGTATTGAAGGCTATCTATTAAATTCACCCTACTATTAAAGGCTTAGTTTACTTATTTTCTTCCATTAATTTTATGCTTTCTAATGTTTGTAATTTTTTTTGGCTTTTACAGTTTTTAGTATATCATTAGTTTTTATTTTGAGTCTTTTGCAAGTCAACGTCACAAGTCAAATTTAAAACCAATGTATTGGTTTACTTCTTCTTTCCACCTTATTTTGTATTTTAGTTTTATAATAATTTTTTATTTTATGATTTCAAGTATTCTATAAATCGCACTTTCCCTATTTGAAATATGATTTTTATGACTATTGCACTTGCGTTTTATTTTTAACATTGATACAAATTATTACAAAGATAATTTTACAACGGACAATGTTATCCATTCCACTAAGAACCACGACCACGATAAACGGTTCCATTTGCACTATGTATTTCATGCAATGATTTACTAACAACAGCTAATACTATAAAATTAGAGGAAGAATTACGCTCACTACACTAATTGACTAAGAGTAACTAATGCTTGCATTAATTAGATCTCCTAAACTTGGCAAAAGAATTATACTGGACACGTGATCATTGTTCAACTTGCATAAACAAAATCAATACTATAAATGTGCCTCTCCAGAAGAGGACACATCAGCTTTTTAAAATTCTAAGGGGTTGACACATCAGTAAAAACCTGCCACCAATAAGAACAAAACAATTAATACAGATCAGATTTCAGATTAAATCTAGCCACCTCATCAGTCTCTTTTCGGACCAACGTCATGTAGAAAAGAGAAAATATTTTAAACAATAATTTAAAATGAACTAATAATACATTTTCATCACTGCTTTAACAAAGAACAAACGGGAGAGAGAGAAACGTTAAACAGGAAAGGGAAAGAGAGAGAAAGTTGAATACGATCTCCAAAGATTTTAACTTTGAGCACTGAGAGAGAGAGACTCATACGCTTCACTCCGATTCGCAGAGTTTCCAAGAGACGACAGAATCGCTACGAAAACATAAAAAAAATTAAATCTTTTTTTCTTTCGCTAATACAATCTGTAAGTACCTTCCTGTTGTTTATTATTATATAATCTCTTCTCTTTCTCTTCGTTCTTCTTTTTGAAGATTCTTCCTTTCTTCTTTTCTTCTTGGTTGTTCTGATCGAGATCAGTGATTTCCTATCGTTTGAGTTTTCTGGGTTTTCATTTTTGTTGTTTTCCTAAATTGGGTTTCGAATTTGGAATCTGAAGATCTGAGTTTCGAATTCAAAGCTGACATTTTTTTTGGCGATTGGGGTTTGATATTTGGTGGTTGGATCGGTGATTTCGAATCCATCTAATCGGGATTTGGGGATGATCTATCGGAAATGAGAATACTCTGAATCGTCCTTCATCTGAATCCGTCTCGCTGATTATTGGGGTTTTATCAGATATTCTCTCTATGTATCTCTCTGCATTCGTGCTAAAAAGGATTTGTGAATGAATCTGATTTCTAACATCAGAATTTGTAACATGGTGGAAGATCGGACATATCTGTTATCGAGGGTTTTCTCAACTTCTCGTCTTTCAGAAACCAAGTGGCCTTACATGTACCCAGAAGGAGAAGATTCCTCTGAATCTAATCTCAGCAATGGCAAAAGAGCATTGGATGATGATGATGATGATGATGAGCTCAAAGACGAGCTGAGACGAAACAAATCTCTCAAATTGATGGGCTTTTCAATTCATGGAAATGATTCGATTGATGATGCCAATGAAGAACAAGGCCAGCAACAATCTGATCATAACATCAATGGTGATGGCGATTCACTTATCAACGATATTGGCAGGGACAATTCGATAAGCTGTTTGATACGTTGTGGACCTTGGTTCGCTGGTGTTACCCAGCTATATTAACCGATAGATGTCGCTTATCGGTCTGGTACATTCTCATTTTAACCCCGCATTATAAATTATGAGAATAATAAAATAATAAAAACGGCGTCGGTCGGAGAGAGAGCACAAGGGTTATAAAGAAACGATTGCAATGGTGAAGTAAAGTAATAAACCTAATGGTTGCAATGGTTTAGTAAAACAAACATAAACCCAAAAGTTACAATGGTTAATATAATAACTATAACACTTAAATCTCCAACTAGGACTTATGAAATGGTGATATTTCATTATTTTGTATCTAACGTGTATGATCAAGAGACTAAACTGTCATTTCAACAAATTTTGTAAGCTTTGGTTACTTTGGATTTGCCATTTCCCCACTTGTTAATTGACTATATGGTTGAGTGTTTAATCAAAACAATAGTAATTAAGTGTTTGGTTAATGAATAATGTTAATCAAAATAAAATTTAATATAATATTGATGAATTTAATATACAATTTTATCACCCGTAAGGAGAAATCGGGATCAACCAAAGTAATGGTGAACCGAGTAAAAAGTGATGGCCATGAATTTAAAGAGTCAAGTTTACTTTTTCATTCCACAAATGTAAATTTTAGCCATGTGCTTATTTTTTAAATATTCATTCTATATCTTACTAATATAGCTACCATTCTATTCCAAACTACTTATTAAGTATTTGACATTACAACATTAAAATTATATCCATAAAAAAAATAACATCAAACCAACCAAAAATGTATTAAAAAAAATCCCGCAGCGTAGCGCGGGTATATACCTAGTACAATACTAAACTGAAACTCCAACAACAAAATTATTATATTCTTCTCGATGCAAGATACCATACTATTACTAAATTATTCGACAAAAATCCAAATTAATGATGGCGAAACTTCTTGGTTACATCGATATTGAAAAATGTACAACCAATATCCCGGTTTAGAATAAAGAATCATTGTCAAATTACAATAATAACGCATATATATATAAGAATTTTCCATACCTTTCTACTATTTATATAATTATTTAAGCTCTATAAATATAAATGATGGAATGTATCGTGATCAATTGTTAACAACTTAACGTATACAATACTTTAAAAGTAAAAATTTGTGGACATCATAAAAGAAAGCAACTTTGATTTTGTCTATTTTTCTCCATAAAAAACACTGATTTCTGTCTACACATATAAAATGCAGATGTCATATATATTCATTGAGGGAAAGATTTGAGGCCAAAACAAAAATAAATAGAAGAAAGAAGAATATGATTCTTTAAACTTTTCAAATGTAGAAAACTATAGAACAGCGACAGCCTGTCTTTATATTTGGTGTATAAAAAACGATTGAATAGGCAATATTTACTTTTTTTATTTAAATTATCAACCTCTTAACTACATCAAAGTTTGTATATTTATGGCATTTTGTTTAACCTTGCACGCATTTTCGTTTATGGTTTCTTTCAATCTCCATCGCGTAGGACACGTAACTCGAATGGACCCAAATGTCGATATTAATTAACTCCAAAAATACTGTTATTAGCATCTCCAAGACTCCAAATACACATATCAAACGAGTATGCCCTCATGTAGTCATGTTTAGGGGGTGGACGTTCGGATCTTTGGATCGGATTCGGGTCGGGTATTTTGGGTTTTAGGTATTTCGGGTTTAGGAATTTAGGTACTGATCGGATATTTTAAAAATTCGGATTAGGTTCCGTTCGGATCAGATCGGGTATTTTTTTAAGATTCAATTTTTTCGGATATGTTCGGATCTGGATCCAAAAGTATCAAATAGTATCCACAATACCCGAAAATATCCGAAACACCCGAAAATTCGAGAATAAAAAACAAACTAGAAATGTTCATTTCAATAAAATTATTGTATTCTCGTAAAAAGGTAAAAGAGTTTAACAAAAGTATTAGGATATTTCGGTTCCTAGTTCGGATTTCGGTTCGGATCAGGTAATACCCGAAATTCAAAAATTTAAATTATCAAATTCGGTCGGATATTTATATAGCTTCGCTTCGGATAATTTCAAGTATTTTCGGATCGGTACCGGTTCGGGTTTTCGGATCCGGATTTTTTGCCCACTCCTAGTCATGTTAATCTTCATTCACGAAAAAATTCTCCTAATAATCTGAAGATATATATACAAACCTTTTTTTTTACAACATACACAAACCCTTTTTACAACTAGAATAATTCTGAACGTATTTAATTCATCTAAAAAATCGGTTACAAAAAAAAAAATTCATTTAGTAGACACAAAATTGACTCATTTTATTCTTATACATTTGAATTACTAATTTAAAGGAGTGGGAAAAAAACTGAAAAAATCGTTTTTAGTGTAATCAAACAAACTCTGACACAGACCAAATTAAAAAAAAAACAAAAAAATGAAGTTAAAAACAAAAAACATTTTATAAAATACTACCAATTTTGATAAGAATCTAAAAAACAAGGGACTTGTTATGCAAATTATTAAAAAAAAAGATCGTTACAGATACGCAAAGCCCTCCTTTCCACTCTCGTCCCGCTTCGCCTCTTTTAGGACGCAGAAGAGAGAGAGAAGAGAGAAGAGAGAAGAGAGAGAGACTCATAGGCTTTAGCTCTCTCTGTTTCTCTCTCCTTTTCTATATATCTCCGATTCTGATTTTGCCTCTTCGACGTCGTCTTCGGCTTTGTAGCATTTCTCCATCGCTGAAGCGTCGTTAGTACTCTTCTTCTCTTTAACCTCCCTTGTCTTTTGAATCTTAGATCGAATTTGCTCCTCGTTTACTGGAATCTACAATCTTATAGAGATCCTGCTACACTTATCGCTTCTCCAAGTTCGTTTATGTTGTTATTTGACGCAATTTCATCTTGCAAACAAATAAAAAGCTTATCTTTTTTCCTGATGGGTCATGCGCATTTCGTGGTTATTTGCTTTAGGCATTTTAGGGCATTTGAAAAGTTCTTGTCTTGACACAAAAGATCTATGCTTTAATGACAATTTCTTTGTTTGTTGTTTTGATCTTTGACAGGTTGATTTCAGACCCAAATTTGGATTTGGAATAGAAGGAATTGGATTTTGAAATGGGCTACATAGGAGCACATGGTGTAGCTGCTCTTCATAGATACAAATACAGTGGTGTGGATCACTCTTATCTTGCCAAATACGTTCTCCAACCTTTTTGGACCCGTTTTGTCAAAATCTTCCCACTATGGATGCCGTAAGTGTCCTTTACGTTTGTTGTTCCTTTAAGGCAGCTCTCACATTCTGTTATGTTGATTTTAGTTATTGAAAAGATCTCGTAGTCTCTTGGTTGATTCCTCAGGATTGAGTTTCTTTGCGGTTGAATGAGAGATCGAACTAACGTCTTTGCTTCTCTTTTTTCATGTGTTCCCTTTTGTTACTTACTACCTTTGGGTCCATATCCAGGCCTAACATGGTATAATGTCAATCCTATCTGGCGTTTAAACTCTAATGTAATGTTGTTGCTTAGGTGATAATACTTCTGGTTTTGTTTTGTAGATAACACTTATGGGGTTCATGTTTCTCGTCACATCTGCGCTGTTAGGCTATGTGAGTTGTTGGTTGACTTCATAATCTTTATTCTCTTGAAGGTTTTGTTTGCTTTAGTTGGTAGTATCTTTCTGATTTTGCTCATATGGATATCTTCAAACTGTTTTAGGTATACTCACCTCAGTTGGATTCTCCTCCTCCTCGATGGGTCCACTTCGCACATGGACTACTTCTGTTTTTGTATCAGGTCTGCACTTATCTCTTAAGGCTCCAATTTCATCTGCTTGTTAAAGGAAATGTAGACTTTTGTGCTGACATATTTGGAGCACTTATGACTGATATATAATTGATATTTTAGACATTTGATGCGGTTGATGGAAAGCAAGCACGAAGAACAAATTCCGGTAGCCCACTCGGAGAGCTTTTTGATCATGGTAATCTTATGTTTCTCAACGTTAATCTTCTTTTCTTTGTAATATGTTTTTGTCAGTTTTGTTTCTAGATATTCTGACACCCATTTCATTTTTGCAGGTTGTGATGCACTTGCTTGTGCGGTTGGCATTGCAATCCTTTTTACTTATATTCCTCTATTTTAATTATGGATTAAATTCCCGCAACCGGCGCTGATATTTCATACTACAAAAACAGTTTGAGACGATGGCATATGGGAGTACTGCTATGTGTGGAAGAGATACTTTCTGGTTCTGGATTATTTCAGCTGTTCCATTTCTTGGAGCAACATGGGAAACGTAAGTGTTATATTTCAGCTTAACTCTGTTTTTGTCGTTGCAAAATTCTAATACTTTGGTCTTACCCTTTTGTCTTTAGCTATTTTACCAATACACTTACTCTTCCGGTAGTCAATGGTCCTACAGAAGGTCTTGCTCTTATATACTGTGGCCACTTCTTCACAGCCATTGTTGGTAAGATTCAACAATCTTTAAAATCTCTGTCACCAAGAACTATTTTTTTAATCTTTGATATGTTTTTCATCTTAAGGTGCCGAATGGTGGGCTCTGCAGCTTGGCGAGTCAATCCCTTTGCTCAGTTGGGTACCGTTTTTGAGCGGTAAGAATCCCTAACCTTTTGCTTTTATTTTTTCCCAAAGTTGTGTCTCCTAAGCAAGGTTATTTACGCCTTAATAACTTTTCTCGGTTTTATTTTTCCAGAGATTCCAACATCCAGAGTAGTACTATTCACGATGTTTGCGTTTGCTGTTATACCAACACTTGCATTGAAGTGAGTCTTCTTAAAAAATAAATGATCTTGTATGGCTAGTTCTTACTATGCATTTTGCTCTGCTCACACGCACGCCGTTTCATTCTACAGCATGTCCAGTGTGTACAAAGTTGTACAGTCAAGAAAAGGAAGTATGTTTCTAGCATTAGCTATGGTATAGTCTCTTAAACTAAACTGATACTTTCTGCTTTTTTGAAGTTGCGAGTGTAACGTCAATATTTTTTGTGCACTCAGTTGTTTCCCTTCGTTGGGCTACTTGCAGGAGTTTTGATTTGGTATGTCTTTTTTATTAAAAAAAAAAAAGAACAGTTCTTCTCTCCCTTGAACTTAGTCTCATTACTAATTTAGACTTATCGGTATATTCTTGTCTTAATCAGGGATTACTTGTCTCCAATTGATCTCATAAGAAACTACCCTCACTTGGTTGTATTGGGAACTGGTCTTGCATTTGGATTCATTGTGGTAAGCAATTGGTTTGGAAATCAATATTCATTGTTTAATAACGAATTGAAAGCTGAGCATTAGTCATGGGTTTACGATTCCAGGGAAGAATGATTCTAGCTCACTTATGTGATGAACCAAAAGGATTAAAAACAAACATGTGTATGGTAAAAATCCTATAAACTTCTCTCTTGGTCCATTTTTTTCTTCCTTGTTCTTCATAGTATTCATTAACCTTTCTCTTGTACAGTCACTGCTTTACCTTCCCTTTGCACTAGCGAATGCTCTAACTGCTAAACTCAACGACGGGTATGTTTTTTTTTTTTGCTTTCTTGTTTCGGTTTTTGCTTTGTCGTTTTCACAAGTTTTTTAGTCTTTAATATATCAGATTATGTTGATCTCTCTGTAGGGTTCCTCTTGTGGATGAGTTTTGGGTTCTTCTTGGTTATTGTATATTCACAATGTCACTATATTTGCATTTTGCAACTTCAGTCATTCATGAGATCACAACTGCACTTGGAATCTACTGCTTCAGGTTTGAATAATATATCTTTGTTTTTTAACCATTTTTGTTGTTATAGTTTACGAAAATTCAATTAGTTTAAACTGTTTATTTTTCATCAGGATTACGCGTAAAGAAGCTTGAAGAGAAAAAAATGTGATTGAAAGGGAGAAAAAAAAATTCTTAAGGTATGTTTTTTTAGGTTTTAGCTTTCTTCTTCCATATCTTAAGAACTTGTGTGTTGGTTAATACATACATGTCTATCTTCTCTAAAACTTTTATCTTTTTTTTTTTCAGGGAGGACAATGCAAATCCCAACACGATTCTGAATATTTTGATACTGAAGTTAAACGATTGATCGATATGTTTTTGGATGTATACCCATTACTGTTTTTATTTTGTTTGTTTTCCTTGTTTTGTCGAAATAGGTAATTTATGTAGAACTCTTTTTTTAGCAACATTTATTAAGTAAAAAATATCGGATTTTTCGTGATATTTATTGATGAATTTCGTTATTGTGATTACAACTTTTTGCCATCTTATTGCGATTTGCTTTTAATTTGTATTATTTAATTTCGTGGTAATGTTTATTACATCAAAAAGAATCGGAAGCATATAATATGGTTTGCCTAACAAAATGTCATCTTTTGGCTACCGGTTTAGAAGTAACCAAACTGGACCGACATGAGAATGCAGAAGGTAAAGTGTGTAGAAAAGATCATTACAATTAAGTAAAAAGAGAAATGCAGGATCTTGTCTCTTGTCTCTTTAGGAATGAATAAGCCAATCATGAAATACAAACAATATAATTATTGAACAACGGAACAATACAACACAATGATTATGAACACATTTTTTTATATTTTAACGTGGAGATACGCAGCAAAAATCAAATTAAATTTCTTTATTTTTGTAAAAAAAAAAAACGAAGAATAATTTTAAAAGAGACAAAACATACCTTAGAACATTGACATGTCTCAAATGATGTGTATTGTTCAAGCATGCTGCCTAGGGCGTGCCGACTTTTGCATTATCTCACTTTTTTTACCCACCCATTTCTCTTCTATTTTTTAAATTTATCAAATTTCTTTTATATTTATTTTCACTTTAATTTGGCCAAATTTGAAAAATGTAATATTTTAAGTTTTTTTTTCTTACCCGACGTTATATATATATATTTTTTTAACTAGGAGAAGTTCGGGTCTAGACTGTAATCTTTTATGGCCTGAAACCAGTATTTGCTAATACTTTATGACATGGTATAAAACATCTCTTCTACCGAAAATCGAACTAAAAGCACAACAAAACTAATCCATACACTCAACCACTAGTCTACTTCATTTTATAGTAAATCTAAAGTATGTTATGTTTGATATTCGTAAAATGGTATAATAAATATAAATAACGGTTTCTTATAAAATAACAACAAATTTACATAATAATTTATCGTTCCGCTATTTTTATGCTAACAAACACAACAACAAAAATATATTTCAGAATTCATAGATTTTTTTCTAATTATTCTATATACACTAAATTTTATTTTATGTGATTTTCTTATTGCGATATTGCTTGTTAGGAAAAAATGTTGGATTTTAGCTTGTAAACTATAACCTTTTTGTGTATTCGAGTTTGTACCAAAACATTTAGAGACAAAAGCCTTTAAAAAAAAACATTTAGAGACAAAGGAGTAGATATTGTTTGACAAATAAAAAAGGAGTAAATATTTTTGCATAGTCCACCACGTCACGTTAAACATTAAATATCACTCATAACTTAATAGAGACACATCATTCTCGATTTTTTTTTTTTTTGTTGTTGTTGTTGTAAAAAGCATTCTCGAAATTTTGACGTTTCTATTTAAGTATACGTTTCGTGAGTTTTAGAAAAAAACATGATGTTCTTTTCTTGGATCATATACCATGCCTCGGGTTATATGTCATGCTTTCAATATACCATGATTGGTAATTAATTTATTTATTACGAAAGTCAAAACTTATTGGGTGACGTGGTAGTGTTGTTTATTCACTATATCATAAAAAAAAAATAACCAAGTTAGAAAGAAATGATTTATTCACGTTGGATAATAGCATGACAATGTGTAGATAGTGTTAGCAAAAAAATGTTAGATAATGAAGACATTTACAATGTCAAACTGAAAAGGACAAAGCATGCACAATTTTAATCATTAAACAGACTATGATATACTCCATATATATCAAATTAGCTAGATTCGACGAAACTAGTCATTTCCTGTCTATTACTCAAAGCTCTTGATAAATCTCATTTTGGTTACAAGACATCTTTCTAATATCTTTTTTTTTTACATGAGCATCTCCAGTAGTGATCCCTATGAAGGGGTTCTTAGGATTTTTTTTATAATTTAATTTTTATGAATGAAAAGTTTAGAACCCCATAATTTTTTCTTCCTCCAATGGTGAACTCCATAAGGGGTTCTTAAAAAAAAAAAAAATTTATAAATCATTTATTTGAAATATAAATTATTTTATTAATAATTTTAAACATATTATATTTTATAAAACCAAATTTATATTGCATTACAAGAGTTTTAAAACATAAAAAATATAGATATTGAAATCATAAAACGTTTAGTTCTAATGTGGAGGGGTACCAAATTTGTGCCATATATGCTCAACTAAATCAGCTTTCAATTGTTGATGTATTTGTCTATCACGAACTTGATTTCGAATGCCGATCATATTGCCGAGATTTGTAGGCATATCTGTAGAATACGTCATATCCACTTGTGAAGTTCTGCTTCCTTCTCCTTGTTCGAATTCTGATATATCAAACTGAGTGTATCCATCTCGTTCGTTTTCTACTATCATATTGTGCAGTATGATACATGCTCTAATAATCTTTCCTATTTTTTCCTTATCCCAAATAACAGCTGGGTTTTTTATAATTGCAAATCGAGCTTGCAAGACTCCAAAAGCACGCTCGACATCTTTTCGGACGGATTCTTGAAATGTAGCAAATAATGATGCTTTCGGACCTTGATGAATTGGAATAGATTGGATAAAAGTTGCCCATTTCGGATAAATACCGTCTGTGAGGTAGTACGCCAAATGATACTCGTGTCCGTTGACCAAGTACTTAACTTTTGGAGCTCGACCTTGTAATATATCATCAAAAACAGGTGAGCGATCAAGAACATTGATATCGTTTAAGGTACCTAGAGGTCCAAAAAATGCGTGCCATATCCAAAGATCTTGTGATGCAACAACCTCTAAGACGATTGTCGGTTTTCCTGAACCACGTGTATATTGCCCTTTCCAAGCGGTGGGGCAATTTTTCCACTCCCAATGCATACAATCAATGCTTCCTATCATCCCGGGAAATCTGTGTATCTCTCCAATATCGAGTAGTCGTTGAAGATCTTCTGGTGTGGGTCTTCTTAGGTCCTCAGCTCCGAACAAAAATATTATTCCTTCGGAGAAATTTTCCAATCATGAAATCGCAGTACTTTCACCGAGCCGGAGGTATTCGTCAAACGCATCAGCCGCACAACCATATGCCAGCATACGAATTGCTGCTGTACACTTTTGTAGTCCTGAGAGACCAAACCTTCCGGTAGCATTTCTTCTTTGTTGAAAGAATGGAAGTTCATGGGAGAATCGATCAACAATACGCATGAACAAGGGCTTGTTCATTCTAAAACGGCGTCGAAATATATTAGGAGGGTATGTTGAATCTTCACTGAAATAGTCGTTCCATAAGCGGTTGTGACCTTGTTCGCGTTCTCTTTCAATATAGGCTCGTTTCTTCTTTGGCTTTATTGTTGTATGTCGATCAAGAACGGTGTCGAACCTATTGTCGAATTTTTGATCGAAGACTTCATCATCACTTTCATCAAGTGATCCGTCGAAAGCATTGGCGGTTGAAGATGCCATTTTTTTGTTGTTTTCGTTTTATGGTGAAAGAAAATACAGTTTTGTGAATTTGTATTTGTTTTATGGAGCAAGAAAAGAAAATTCCTAAAAAAAAGATAACCTTGAAGCAGAAAACAAAGAACAAGAAGAAGATGATGATTGAAGAAGAAAAGCAGATGCTTGATGAAGAAAACAAAGAAAGTTGGAGTATACAAATTTTGGTTTACAATAGGAGGTTCTATCGTTGATATATATATGGTTTACAATACTAAAAAAAATTGTGGTTCATTTACTATAAAACAAAACAATATGTCCTTGTCTCCTGTGTCCATCACGGGAAACAAACCCGTGCCTCCTTATTGTGCTTGTCTTCTTCTCCTATGTCCATACTGGGAAACAAACCCGTGCCTCCTTATTGTGCTTGTCTTCTTCTCCTATGTCCATACTGGGAAACAAACCCGTGCCTCCATATTGTGCTTGTTTTCTTCTCCTATGTCCATCACGGGAAACAAAGCTGTCAAAGTTCATACAATATTAAAGCTGTCAAAGTTCATACAATATTAAAGCTGTCAAAGACCAAACAAGTCTGTTCATACCCAAAAATTTGTCTTAAACAACACATCCAAGTTCATACAATACTAATAACTTGTCTTACAAAACACATCAAAGTTCATACTTGTCTTACACAACACATCGAAGTTCATACTTCTCTTACACAACACATCAAAGTTCATACAATACTAAAAACTTGTCTTAAACAACACATCAAAGTTCATACAATACTAAAAACTTGTCTTAAACAACACATCAAAGTTCATACTTGTCTTACATAACACAATACTAAACAGGTCCTGAAGCCAACATCTCATTAATTAGCTGGTTCTTTAGCGCCATTTCTATTTCAGAAAGTGGTTCTGCTTGGCCTAAGAGACGGTCAAGCAATTTATGTTTACTAAGCTTCTCTTTCATTTCCAAGTCCTTTTTCTTTATCTCCCACATGCTCTGGAACTCCAACAGGTCCTTGCCTTCTTCTTTACCGCCGGTTGTCCTTTTAGCCTTTGATGCCTTGACACCAGGCGGACGAGTCATTGATACATCATCGCCATGGATTTCTGGTTGAAAGCTTGATGACTGAGCCGACCCATCTTCAGGTTTTCTTCTTTTTGTCCTTCCACCATCTTTGACAGAAGATGTTTTACACCATTTCTGGTCATGGCGAAGCTCCCTCCATGCGTGCTCAAGGCTGAACTTGATAAGGTGATCATTGAAAAAGATATCATGAGCCGCTTTCATAACGTCATTCTCATTCTGGCCAATGGACTTCTCTTTCATTGCAGCCTCATAGCATCCAACAAACTTGCATACTTGGTCATTTATCCTCCCCCACCTTTGCTTACAATGACTGGCTTCTCTTTTTTGCAGACCAACAAGCTGTGGGCTTGAGTTAAAATATGCTTGAATGCGTTTCCAAAAGGCTCCAGCTTTTTGCTCATTCCCAACAATTGGGTCCTTGCTCGTGTTCAACCATGCACTGATGAGAACAACATCTTCCTTCGGTGTCCACTTCCTTCTTTCTTTACGGTCCTCACAACCTACGCTTGGATCATCAGAACCTTGGGTACTAAACAGAGGGACTTGGGATGATCCAAGTTCTATACTAGGCAAGTAACTCTCATTAACTAGTTGACTAGTTAAGAGGTTTACAAAGCCTTCAAAGTGACCATTTGGGTTGGAATCCATATCCTAGTTTAGTGGTATAAGAAAGAAGTGTTTAAGTGTTTAAGAGCTGTGTTTTTAGCACCAACAGAAGAAAGAAGTGTTTAGAAGAAAGAAGTGTTTAAGTGTTTAAGTGTTTTTAGCACCTACAGATGAAAGAAGGGTTTAGAAGAAAGATTGTGTTTACGTGTTTTTAGCTTTGATTGTGTTTATTTGTTTTTAGTACAAATATATAAGCAAGCAAGCATTGATCCACAAGACATTTACTTAATAAAAGCAAACAAGCATTGATCACAAAACTTTTACCTAACAAAAGCTATCAAGCATTGATCACAAGACTTCTACCTAACAAAAGCTATCAAGCATTGATCACAAAGACAATTACCTAACAAAACCAAAGAAGCATTTATCACAAAATAGTAAGACCGACTACTAACATGTTAAGCTAACTATGTATGCTAACCACAGAGTTAGAAGATGACTAACCTTGACTCATTGCTGAAACAGGGACCTTGACTCATTGCTGAAACAAGCATCTATCGATTGTTCCTCCAATTAACCTCACAAAAAACAGAGAAATGTGATAAACAAAGAGTTAGAAGATGATTAACTTTAACTCTTTTACCTAACAAACAACTACCTAGCATTTAACACAATCAAGTGTGAAACGGCAATCAATCTGATAGTTAACTACCATTTATCACAAAAAGTACATGGTCTTATAGTTACTTAAAAAAAAATACATTAGGGAACATGGTCTTAGTTACTACAAGACAATAGAGAATAGTTGCTGCTCATTTATGCTACTTAAACATATATGAAATGGCTGCAAAAACAAAAAAGAATAGCAGCATCATATATCCTTCACCTTGGTTAGCATTGTGCTCCTTCAGCCTTGAAACTTCTTCTTGAAGCAGTCTTACCTCTTCCTTTATTTCTCCAATGGTGGGATGAAATGCTTGAAGTCTGTCAACCCTAAGCAGCATCTCCCTTTGCTCTTGAAGCTTTCTCTGCACTATCGAGAATTCCTCGGTCACCGCATCATCCCACCATTGCCATTTATGCTCACCACTCGCCTACATACATTGATTAGTTTGATCAAACAATTTCATAACAAATACATAGCACAACCAAGAAACAAAAACAACCACAATGATAGGTTCATCTTACCTCATTCAACCAGTCAGGACAAGTATAATACTTGCGGCCTGGTGTCCCTGACTCTGCACCTGTCGATGATTCAAGTATCATCACCCGACCACAGAAACATTTGTCAGGAATGCCAAAAGTTGCATCCGCATATGCCCACCCCATGTCCATTTCTGGACCTTCCGATGATGTCTCGCTGTAGCTAATCGGCATTCTCTGTCCATAACGAAAAACTAAATCAAACTAAAGTCTTCACAATTTTAACAAATAAACACTGACACTATCATAATCAAAGTAACCTAAACTCAAAACCGATGTTCATGATAGAGAGAGATGATGAACATAATCAAACTCGAAACCGTGCATGAACCCTAATTTGAATCAAACAAAATATGCCTAATTTTTCTCCAAATCGCTAAACCCTAATTTCTTTCTGTTGAAGCAATAATTTATCAAAAACAACATCGAAACGGTTCAGGAATTCGTACCTTCACAAAGCGATTCGAGAGAAGTCTCGATTTTGTCTTCACACACGCCGATTTGGTTTACAAATCGTCGGCGAAGGAATGAAGAAGTGATAAACTCGTCGCCCAAAAAGAAGAGAACAAAATCGAACAAGACGAGAGAAGGTTAACAAAAAAAAAATACTCTCGCCAATAACACGCCGACACGTGGCTCTAAGAACCGGCTCTTAGAGCTCTTAGTTAAGGGGCGGTTCTTACATATATGGGCTTTTTCTTTTTTTTTAAATCATGAATTGCCTATGATTCTGGGCCAAGAACCTCTTATAAACCCCTGTTGGAGATGGTCTTAGGCTGTTCGGTCGATATCCGACTGAGGAAATAAGGACTAGCTACCTCATGTCAAACCAGTAAAACTTTTGCGTCTTCCGACTATTGTCTAGAGTGAGTTCGCCCAACTAACAAAGCATCCTCACGGATTTTAAACTGAGCTGAAGCCCAGTACCAGCTTCCACATCTTTCTAATATCTTTCTTTTCTATTTTAACGTAATTTTGGTTAACTAATTGTAATCTAACTGTTTCGTTACATTGATCGACATCGATTATCTACTTTTACCTGTTTGCATTTTCTGCCACGTTTGTATCAGTGTTTATATCGAAATTGTATGTTTTTGGAGTTGTGTGAATTTTGAATAAGAATCTTGATTAATCCAAATATCCATTTGAGTTATTTTTTTGTAGCTTCTTATACTCAACATTTGAATAACAACGCAACCGAATTTAACGTTATTCAACATTGGTTTTGATCAAATGTTTCTGTTTATCATATGTAGAAAAATACACCCTCGGGATTAGTTGAATGCTTCGGCGAAACCGAAATATCCAATGCTACATTAAATTAAAAAAAAAAAAAAAATTATCACGTACACCCGAAAGTATATTATTAATACATTAAATTAAATAGACTTAATTAAGAAATTGACAAGATAATTCAATAATTAATTAATACGTCTTAGACGGATGAGTTCGTTTATCTCCACATATATTTCTCTTGTACTCAATGTTTTTTGTTAATTCTCTTGTATTTATCCTCGCTCCTTCTTTTTTTGTTTGGTTGCTTTTTCTATTTTTTTCTTGCTCTTATAATTTTTTTTTGTTTATTAGTGCAATAACGTTTTTGTTTTTACATTAATATGTTTGGACAATTTAGACATTGACGTGCATGTTACTTATTTATGGAAAATGTCATCTTGTCTAAATCAAATTAATAGCTCTAACTTTAATTTAAGATCAACAAAATATGGTTGTAGTAGTATTAGTTTTGTGACTCTTTGATAGAATAATTTTGTGACTTATGATTTGACTTATTTATTGATATCGTAAGTATCTCGCTGTCACAATTAATTCAATAAGAGAAATAGATAATGATACAGCAAAAAAAAAAAACACAATTTAAATTAATCGATTTGCACATACATGAAAACTTAGTAACGTAAATTAATATTTTTTATTAAAAAGGTTATTTACTATTTAGTTTTTTTAATTATTATAATATTATTAAATAATAATCAATCCATACATATTAAAAGAAAATATATTCGAGATCTTACAATATTTTTCACTATAATTATTATATTTTATTTGAATATATATCAAAACAAAAATTTTAAAAATATTTTACTAATTTTATAAATAGTTAGACATGAGAAAAGTGATTTTGTAAGAGTGTGGACTGACCACAAAACTCATAGTCATTAAACGGTGTATATTAGAGTTATGTTTTCAAAATTATAGGTTTTTTCGGGTTAATCCGAATAATATTTTAGTTTATAACAAAACGGATTAAATATACATGTTAGTCTGGGTTGACAATTCTATATATAATAATTAGTTAGACATATTATAAAATTCAGATAAATTTATTTTTTCTTAAACTTTAAAACAATTTTTAAGAGAAAAAAGACCGCGCTATATATCTAGCGCATGTTAAATGAACTTTGTTTTAAATATAATATTATTAAGTCGATGTTTAGAAATGTTCACTGTAGAGACTATTTCATCGAATATGAGCTCCTAATTGATAGGATCCAATTTTGAAAGAAAAAAAAAATATCCATTTCCTTTTAAATAAGCAAAATAAATTTGAGAATCAAAGAAATATGTAATCAAAATTTTATAGATTCAAAAACCTAGGTTAGAGCACTTTCGCTTTTTTTAAAAAAAAATCTTTCACTGAATAGATTACTATTAAGAGCACAAAAGAGCAAAAGAAAGACATGCCCTAAAGCCGAAACATCCACATAGGTCTAATAAACGGGCGAAAACACAAATCGAAAAACCAGAACTCAACCAACATAAAAAAGAAAACAGAGCATTACATCTCCTTTATAACGCAACACTTATGTCATCTCAAATTTTATGGGTACTATTTTTTTAATTATCTATAATATTTGTTTTTTCCCTTATCTCTTATTTTGCGCGGTAAAATTAATATATATATATTATAAAAAAGAAGAAATTTGCAAAACTAATATAAGGTCTATTAGAGATATTTGGTGAACTTTTACGAGAAAAGAATGAACATATGATCTCTAAGGTCTCACTATCATCTTTAGAGATGTTAATAAAATCGGAACAACATTTCATTTTATTAACTTTTAATTTAAAACAAACAACAAATTCCAATAAAATTAATGTAGATATATTTTAACATATCACTTTCACAACTTTTACCTTAAAATAATCAAATTCACATAATAAATTAATAATAATTTATTTTTAATTAATATAAAACCAATAAAATTTATAACTGTTTAAATGATATGTTCATTATGTAAAAACGCATTATACTATAATCATGTAACATTAATAACAAATTGAGGAAACTTTTTTAAAAATATAACTTAATTCAAAAACAAAAAAAAAACTTTCCCTAGCGTGGATTAAATCCTAGTGTTACTTATTTATGGAAAATGTCATCTTGTCTAAATCAAATAGCTCTAACTTTAATTTAAGATCAACAAAATATGGTTGTAGTTTAGTAGTAGTATTAGTTTTGTGACTCTTTGATAGAATAATTTTGTGACTTATGATTTGTATTGATTTCGTTAGTATCTCGCTGTCACAATGATTTCAATAAGAGAAATAGATAATGATACAGCAAAAAGAAAAAGAAAAAGAAAAAAACACAGTTTAAATTAATCGCTTTGTAATATACATGAAAACTTAGTAACGTAAATTAATATTACCGCATTAAATTATGGTTATTGATTCCTAGCTTCAACTTCAACTTCAACTTCAACTGTATGTTAATCATCATTTTATACTTCAAACTTAAAATTTTCCTCGGCTTTATCAAATTCAAAAAAAAAAAGGAAAAACAAGCCTAAGGTGCTTTCTTGATCATTCACTTTCTCTTTTTCCTTTTCTTTTTCTAACTTTTTTTACCGATTAATTACTTACAATTTATAATCCCCATGCTAATAACCAAACATAATATCTCTCGATTCCCACAATCAAATGCTTGATTCTGTAGAGCAATTTCCCATATAGATTCAGGTCGATGTATATATTTTAAATAACCCGTAAAATTTGCCAAAATTTGAGGATATGATGTCAATAATCATGGAAATAATTGACATAAACAATAATATAAAAATTAAAAGGAATTAAATTTGAAAAAAAAAATGGTGGGGCAATTGAAAAGGGGAAGAAAAATAAAGTTGAAGAAGAAAAAATAAAAATAAAAATAAAAATAAAGAAAACGTAAAGCTAAAGCAAACCCTCTCGAAGCCTATAGCTAAGCGTCACTGCACTTTCTCACTCTTTCAAATCCTCTCACTCTCCCATCAAAATCCGAGAAAAGAAAAAGTTTAAAGAAACCCTAATTTAAGATCCGATCGTCGTCATCTTCTTCAGTTCTCTGGATCTTCAATACCAAACAAAAAAAATCCCAAATTTGGCAACTTTTTTTTTCTTTTTCTCTGTGTTCTGTTTTGTTTGCCCAATGAAAGACAGAGGAAAGAGAACAGCAATGGATAGAAGAAACGACGACGTTTCGTTCTACTACAGCACTCCGTCGGAGTTCTCTTGCCGGAAACATCCATCGGTTTCCGCTGTCGGGATTTGTCCGTACTGTCTCAACGACCGTTTAGTTAGCCTCGTCTGCTCCGAATGCGGCGAGCAGAGACTCTCTTCTTGCTCTTGCTCCGATTTCTCTCCTAATCGAACCTCCGAAGACGCCGGAAACGTCGTCCGGATCTCTTCTCTCATCGACGAAGAGACGACGAAACAGAGGAAGACGGCGGCGACGGAGAAGAGCCGGAAAACAGAGGACGTTGTGGTGTTCAACAGGAGTAGTAGCAGTTGTGTTGAGATTAAGAGGAAGAATCATAGGTTCTCCAAAATCGGGAGGTTTTTCAGGAAGATTAATCTGAAAAAGGAAAGAGATTTCGGGGTTAAAAGCGTTTACGGAATCGATGAGAAGAACAACAATGATTCGTGGGTTTTGGATTATAACAACGATGGTAAGAAGTTGGGGGTTTCGAGATCGAGATCGCTTTGTAGTTTCCGAGGAGGAACCGGGTATTTTATCGGGTCGGAAGAAGACGGGTCGTCTTATTCCGGCGCGAGGAGCTCTTTCTCCGCCGCGAGGAGCTCTAGCGTCAATGGCGGGTTAGGGATTTTCGAGACGACGGAGCTTCGGAAGAGCAATTTCGAAGGGAGGAAGAGCAATTTCAGCGAGAAAAGCAATTTCGAAGGGAGGAAGAGCAATTTCAGCGAGACGACGGAGACTCGGAAAAGCAATTTCAGTGAATCGGAGCCGCCGCGAAGAAGCTGTTTCGAGGCGAGGAAGAGTAATTTCAGTGAAACGGAGTATCCACGGAGGAGTAACTTCAGCGAAACAGAGTATAGCCGGAGGGTAAATCCGGCGACGGCGACGGAGAATAATCATCCACGGAGGAGCAATTACGAAGCAGCAAGGAAGAGCAATTTCAACGAGACGACGACGACGACGACGGAGCAGCATCGGAAAAGTGATTCGGCGGCGATGAATTTCACGAGAAGGGTTTTATCGATGAAAGAGAGTTACTTCACCGGAGGAGAAGAGCCTGGTTTCATAGATCTCAAGTTCGATTCCTCTGGAGGAGGAGAAGTAGTGGCGAACGACGGCGTTTTGGAGCACGGAGGAGGAGGGTCTTGCCGTATAACAACGAAAGATCGAGAGGTGAGTAAGAGTCGAAGGAGTTTCAAAGGATGGAAATGGATATTCGGACATCATCATCTTCTTCATCATCATCAAAGAGATTCATGATTCATGATGATGATGATTGAAGAATGGAGGAAAGTTATGATTTTTATGGGATCCAACAAGGAACAATTGAGCTGTTTGTGTGATCTGATGTCAATTTTAGTCCAAAAGCTTTAATTTTTTTAAAAAATGATTTGTCATTTTGTTTTGTTGAATATATCTATTTTTGTGATTTTAGAGGATAGAGATGGGATTATGAGAGCGTACCAACACAACTCAACTATTAACCGGTTTTAACCAAATCTCATTTTGTAACCCTAGAGATTTTATGTATTTATTATCGGTCTGTTGGTTCATTTGCTGACAAATTTCTTCTTCTTTTTCTTACGTTTTGAAAACGCGATTAAACTATTTTTTACTATTCAAAAATTTCGTCAAATTTTAGGTTTTATTTTTATAGAAGTGATTCCGCTATATATTTTGGATGTGTTCAAAATAAAACATCACTAATTTACTAAAACCAGATAATTAATATATTAAAAAAAGATTAGGGGTCATCGGACCCGCCAAATATAAAAATAATATTGAAATATTTGACTTATATTTTCTGGTTAATATTATGCAAAATTATAATGTACAGAGGGAGATTATAAGAGTTTTACAGAGTTTTTAAACCTCAAAATTAAGATTGCCTGTGGAGACTTCCAAAACTCATGTGTATGAAAGTTAAAGTTAACAAAACAAACCACATATAGATAAAAGGCATTCAAAGTCATTCATTCATACCTTTATAGGAGTAATGCTCATATGGTGGATTGTTGTCGTGTGATGATAAGCTGAGGCCCATCTAATCTTCATGAATTTTGGCCCTTGAAATTTCAGAATGTTGGCTACTAAAAAACACTCCAAGATATACATATGATAGAGTTTTCTTTGTGGTGCAGAGAGAACCCATATTGTAGTTTGTAGATCTTTGTGACGTAGGTAGAATTGTTGACTTTGCTTTCTCTATTTCTGTCCAATCGGTCGTTCGATCCATCGTCATCACTAGGGGCTGTGCAGATTGGTTTAGGCTTAGCATGGGCCTATGCTGGAAAATTTGCGCTATATGAATCGATTCTGGCATAAACTTGCTTTATTTCTAAATTACTAAAACACCAGTCCATGAAAATTAGTTCATACACGTTCGGTCTGTAGATTTTTGGACATGGTCGGCCCTTACATTTTTGGACCACTATAACATCATTAGTCATCAGCATAGCTTATATATTGTTGTTAATGTTTTTTTGTCGACGACGTCTAAGAGATCGATAGTCATTGTTGAAACTTGAAGATTAATTAGTATGCCGTTTTATTTGTTTTGAATATTGATTGATTTGTTTGAAGCTTGAACATGTATATATAAAAAATGAAATCGGCTTGATGCATGTCCAATGAACAATTTTTATATATGTCCAATTTAATGCAAGACTAAGACTAAAATAAAATCTCAAATAGCAAAGAATATTGATATATCGTTTCTGATCATATATACTATACAACTTGATTGATTTTGAGGAGCTTGTTGAGGTTGACGTAAGAGATAGAAATCAGGTGTGGAAGCATGACTTGCTAATATTTGCCGAAAGAAACATTTTTAAGATGGAAAACATGGTTTTAGAGAAGTTTGATGTTTCATATCCGATTTGAAAGAAAAACGTTTTCATTTTTATTTTTATAATGGGTTAATGTAGATATGAAAAAAAAACTCTCTGATATTGAATCGAATGTATAATAGAGTTAGATTTTTGGGGGAATTGCCAAAAAAGAATAAAAAGCATAAAAAATTGGTCACATGCAAAAAAGAATAAAAACATGGAAACAAATTCAATCAGTACTTAGGTCGACACCGTCTCTATGAAACAATTGGTGTCAGATCAATAGCGATAAAAAGCTTGAAAGCTCGAAGTAAAATGAAGCTGAGATATGATCGATAAGAGATAACAAGAAGAAGGATTGAAGAAACGTCCACTATGCAGATCGGAAGCTGATTCATCCGGCAGCCCGAAAAGAGAACTATTCCTCATAAGAGTCAGAGGAGGCCCGAATAAATGACAGTCCTCAACGTCAAGCTTCGACGCTTAACTGTTAAACCTAGATCCATAACTTAAATGGGACTACACTAATTAGCAAAGTCTAGAAGCGCTACTCGCTCAAGCCAAGATCCTCCCGATGTCAGCGAACAAAACCAAGCGACAACAAGCTCAATTAGCCGTACTACCTAGCTCCTCCAAAAGCAACATAAGCAAGACACAAACTAAACTAGATGCAATCTCCAGCAAGACACACAAAACAGAACACTTACTCTAAACCGAGAAGACAAGCAAAACACATCAGCGGGAGACTAAGGCAACACCTTTTTAAGATGGAAAACATGGTTGAAGTTAGAGGAGTTTGGCCACGTATGTTTCATATCCGATTTGAAAGAAAAACGTTTTCATTTTTATTTTTATAATGGGTTAATGTAGATATGAAAAAAAAACTCTCTGATATTGAATCGAATGTATAATAGAGTTAGATTTTTGGGGCAATTGCCAAAAATAACTCACAATTTGATTCTAAATGCAAAAATAGATATTTTATTCAATTTAAATCAAAAGTAACTAAAAAGGGTAGAAAAATTACAATTACATCCCTGACAACTAAACAAAAAACAGAAGTCTCAATTATGGTTATAACATTGTGAAGTATAATAAAGAAGTTGAGAAGTCTACTATATATAATTCATAAAAAAATCAGCTATGTAATTATATCTTATATTTAAATTTACAAAAAAATAAAAATTATTTTGATTAAAAATTTATATGCATGAACTAAATATAAACAATTGTGATGTATATAAATTAAAATTCATACAATGTAATCAAATTAAACCAACAAAGATAAATTATGTTATAGTTTCATGCACACTACTAATGAAATGAATACATAATACATACCAAGTAATCTTGTGCATCACTATAGGTTTAGATATTCATGTGGTCATGTGTTGGTAGTTATTGTTTTATATTTATAAGTTTCACGAGTTTATGGTTCTAATGGATTAATGTTTGGGGTTTAGTGTTTATGGTTTAGTGCTTAGGGTTTAGGGTAAACAAAATTTGTAGGGATTATAATTTAGGGTCCATTTTATATGGTATAGTTAACTATGATGGAAAGTTAACTTTTGAGTTATGTATTTGATTGTGCATATGTCTCCGAATTATGACTTCGATATAACGCTTAGAGTTTGACAATATAGGTTGGAAACCATGTTTTTACATTTAGGGTTAGATTTATGATTTATAAATTTGAGTTTTTATGGAAGAAAAAATGATCACTTCATCTTTAGCTTTGTTGTAGACTATGTTCTCAATTTTTTTTAGATTTTTAATTTTAAAGAGAAAGATTGAGACTTTGTAAAAATGAATTATGGGCAAAATACAATATAATATTATGTGTAATTGACTATGAATAAAATAACGCATAATCAATGTTTCTCTTCTAAGCTTAAATATGTTGATTGATTATTTAATTGTAGTTTTGCATAAAAGAAAAGACACACAACTTCTAGATGGTTCCCAATGCCTCTGGAGTTGCTTGTCCATAATGAATCTATCAAATATAAAAAAACTATTGCCCAATGTAAAAGTCTAAAATATGTATCAATATTTTGTTTGTAGTTTGAACTTGTAGTTAATATTCATGACGAAAAGTGTTTGTCATTGAGGTTTTTTGGTTTATATAAGGAGCTATTAAATATGAGAGCTTTGGAGTTTCTAACTTGTGTAAGAAAATGTAGAAATGTAAATCATATGCTTGAAATTGATCTTGGAATAAAAATATGTCCAAAACGTCATGCTCAAAACTTGCACGAATGAATAGTGATATTAAAAACGTATACGAATACGACCCATATATAATTATTTAGTACATTTAATTTTTAAAATTTTTATTATATTTTTATAATATAAATAAAAGATCCATATTTCATATTTTGCCTAAGGTCGTCAATATTATCAAGACGGGCTTGAAGAAGACTCCACTGGTTATGGTAATGAGTGGATCTTTAACCATATTTTCTTTAACAACGTTTTGTGTTTGCTGATTTCTGATTTGATATCTTCAATTGTTAGGTTTTATCATCTCAGGCAGGAGAATTATAACAAATGCTCATGTTATACCATCACCAATTGTTAATCTATTCTTGAGAAGCATTGAAGCAATTGGTTGGTTTTTGTTCACTTGGGGGTTGTATCCAAGCCATGGAGAATGATATGATGAAGACCTATTTTTAAATGATTGAAAAGATGACGGGGTCCTTGTGACGCATGTAAACGAATCATACCCAAGAAGAATTCTGAAGAAGAGTGACTTCCTTTTGGAAGTTGATGGTATTCGTATTCAAGATGATGGGGAAGGTATACCTTTATTAATTGGTTTTGTATTTGACACTGATTTTTTAAGTTTGATTTCTTGATTAGTGTTTCTCATATTAGTTTATAATATGTCTTGCAGTTTTTGTTGGAACCATTGGTATACAAATCAATGGTTTCATTGTTTTGAAAAATAAAGATGAAAAAGTCTCTCTTAAAGTTTTGAGAAAGGAAAAAGTCAAAAATTTCAGTTTTTTTTTGCTATGAATGTAAATATTTCATTGAAAATGAAAACGATTTGGTGATACAAGATGTGTTAACAAATTGTTCGACCTAAAAAATTGGTCCCATGCCAAAAAAAATAAAAACATGGAAACAAATTCAATCAGTACTTACGTCGACACCGTATCTATGAAACAATTGGTGTCAGATCAATAGCGATAAAAAACTTGAAAGCTCGAAGTAAAATGAAACTGAGATATGATCGATAAGAGAATAACAAGAAGAAGGACTGAAGAAACGTCCACTATGCAGATCGGAAGCTGATTCATCCGGCAGCCCGAAAAGAGAACTATTCCTCATAAGAGTCAGAGGAGGTCCGAATAAATGACAGTCCTCAACGTCAAGTTTCGACGCTTATCTGTTAAACCTAGATCCATAACTTAAATGGGACTACACTAATTAGCAAAGTCTAGAAGCGCTACTCGCTCAAGCCAAGATCCTCCTGATGTCAGCGAACAAAACCAAGCGACAACAAGCTCAATTAGCCTTACTACCTCCTCCAAAAGCAACATAAGCAAGACACAAACTAAACTAGATGCAATCTCCAACAAGTCACACAAAACAGAACACTTACTCTAAACCGAGAAGACAAGCAAAACACATCAGCGGGAGACTAAGGCAACACCTTTTTAAGATGGAAGACATGGTTGAAGTTAGAGGAGTTTGGCCACGTATGTTTCATATCCGATTTGAAAGAAAAACGTTTTCATTTTTATTTTTATAATGGGTTAATGTAGATATGGAAAAAAAAAACTCTCTGATATTGAATCGAATGTATAATAGAGTTAAATTTTTAGTTAGTTTGTTATTAACATTCATGTAAACATTCGTGAAAGTGTTGTTTGATTTCTCTTACTATATATTGTTGTATGCTCCTATAAATATTCTTACCAATTATGTTTCTACTTTAATCATGCTATTTTTTTTTGTTATTATCAATTTTAAATCATGCTTGAAGATTATTATTATTATTATTATTTTTGATAAACCAGAGTAATCCTAAGTTTTTTAGGCCCAGACTAATCTCTGGCGGCCCAACTCCGGGGTTCACGACAACAATATACTGATTTAAACGTGGATGGATGGCCAAAGGGATTCGAAAATAGGCGGCGGGGCTTATACCCACGCCAACGAATTTACTGCTACCACTGGTCTACGAACCCTTGGTTCTTGATGATCAATTAGTATGCCGTTTTATTTATTTTGAATATTGATTGATTTGTTTGAAGCTTGAACATTTATATAATAAATACATTAAAAAATGAAATCGGCTTGATGCATGTCAAATGAACAAATTTTATATATGTCCAATTTAATGCAAGACTAATGACTAAAATAAAATCTCAAATTGCAAAGAACATTGATATATCGTTTCTGATCATATATACTACACTACTTGATTGATTTTGAGGAGCTTGTTGTTGACGTAACAGATAGAAATCAGGTGTGGAAGCATGACTTGCTAATATCGCCGAAAGAAACATTTTTAAGATGGAAAACATGGTTGAAGTTAGAGAAGTTTGGTCACGTATGTTTCATATCCGATATGAAAGAAAAACGTTTTCATTTTTATTTTTATAATGGGTTAATGTAGATATGAAAAAAAAAAACTCTTTGATATTGAATCGAATGTATAATAGAGTTAGATTTTCAGTTTGTTTGTTATTATTCACATTCATGTAAACATTCGTGAAAGTGTTATTTGATTTCTGATTTCTCTAACTAATTTATTGCTGTATGATCCTATAAATATTCTTACCAATTCTGTTTCTACTTTAATCATGCTAATTTTTTTTTTTTTTTTTTGTTATTACCAATTTTTAATCTTGGCCACGCTATATAGTTTTATCTGGTAGTGACTTAGGCATGGTCCAATAAAAAAGGTCAATTAATGCATATTTTTTCCCAAACGTATAAATGTGTCATCCAATCTTGATGTTCCGATTCACATAACCTATGCTTTGATGTTTATGAAAAGATACTTAGCGTGTACATAATGGACAGCTTTTTCACAAAGACCTTTGAATTACGTCATATCTTTTTGTTCACATATATTCTATCAATTCATAGGTATTGTTTTATATTTTTTTAATATACTTCAATTGCTAGTTTCCAGAAAGATTTGTAATCACATGATCATTTCAGATTCGAGGACTGTTTGGATTTAATGTGTAAACCGGATACTTATTAAAATAACATTTTTTAGCTAGAAAAATAAGAAACGTTTTTATATATATATAATTTGATCGAAACCCATTTTCTTCGTCCATACCCTACCAAAAAGCATATCTTGATCGAATGGCTACATTAATGTAGAGTGTTATTCAAGGAAAATTAGACAAGATTATCTTAATCTCATTAATTCTGTTCACACATTATATTATCTAAAATAATGATCCATATATGTTCATTTATTATACTTGCTTCCTTGATTAACCTTTTCCCAATGTCTTCCTTATAGAAGCAAAGAACAAAGGAGTTCCTTCAAACCAAATATCCCAAAATACTACAATATGTTAGGATTTACTTTGTTCTTTAATTTCTTCTGTTGTCTTTCTATTTCTTATTCGACTCTCTCCTTCAAGATTCCATGGAAGATCTTAACACATTTGCAGCTGACTGCGTCGTTTTATCGTGTTGTTGCAACTGTCTTGCTCTCCAGATCGCGATCTTCATCTTCCTTGGACTTCCTCAAAAGCTGGTCAAGAACACGAGAAAGTGTTACGCAAAATGGGGGATAAACCGACGAATAAAAAGAATGGGTCTCGGTTGTGAATGTCGAGGAAATATCGTGGTTGATTCGGAATGGAGAGAAGAGTCTATGAGTATAGAGATGGAAGGTTTTGGGTGTATTGAAGAAGTTGAAGAAGCTTTAGAGGAGTTTTCAAAGAATGGTGAGTTTTTGTTTGGAAGCTTCTGGGGTAAAGAGAGGGTTCAAAATTCATCGTCAATGTCACCAAGTTGTGTTAATGACAACAACTTTGACCTAAGATTTGTAAGTCGTTATGAGATAATCGAAGAAAATTTCTACTCCTTGGATTATATATTCACAACTTCACATAAATTATATTGAAATCAAAAGAAATAAAAATATCCAGTAGGATGTTTTTTTTATGCTTGTTCCAAATTTAAGAAATCCATATTATACCGACCAACAGCATATAATAAAATGATATGCTTTAAGAAAAATTCATATAATTGACAAGTTCTTGCTCTATTAATATCGGCCTCATACAAAATTCAATGGCATTTAGTCCTTTACTCTCTTTAGTTGTAAGCGATTAATATCATAATGAATTTTTAGTGCCGGAGAAATATTTTAATATGGTCGTTAAAAGTTTAGTTTACAAATATTAACATCGCATAGATAATGACAAATTTTGTACTAAACATATAGAACAAATGTAGTTGGTGAAATTAGTGCGGTCGATACATAATAAGTGATGAATCATACGGTAAAAAAAGGAACTAAAATATAAGATATTGACAATAGTAACTTTCGAATTTNAAAGTTGCTAACTCATATGATCGCGATACGTGTCAAATTAATTGATCAGATTCTAACATGTGTATAAAAAAAAATTCAAATTTTTTTTTACTAAATTTATAATCTATTCTTAATCATTAAAGGTAAAGTTATTAAACAAATAGGAAAATTAAAAATTTAAACTTATCTGATTAATAAAAAAAGGAAAATTAAAAATTAAAATCGATTAATAACCGATTTATAAAAAAGAAAAACTTAAAAATTAAAAAAATTACGATTTATAATTCAACAAGGTAGAGTTACTAAAAAAATACAAATTTTAAATTTACCATAAAAGGAAAATTTAATAAAAAAAAGGAAAAAAAATTCTTAATTTTTCCATTTAGATTAAGAAAATTAAACAATGGAATATTAATTTTTCTATTTTGGGTTTAATCATTTTTTCTCTTTCTTAATTTAAAAAAGTTAATAACACACACCTAATTAATTGGTCAACCACCATATACACCTAAATCACCCATTAAACAATGGATTTTTAATCCTAAGAAAATCAAATTCTCGCATCTATATAAACAATTTGATAGTATGTCAATTACAAACAAAAAAATTTGAAGTACAATAATCGTTTCCAAAACTATTTAGTTCATTTTTTCCACAAAACTCTTCATTCAAACCAATGTATATATTTATTTCATCGAAAATTTCGTTTCCAAATTTGTATATTTTTTTTTTCACGAATGATTTAATTTTTTTTTTTTACCGGTTATAAATATTTAATTATAAACTCGCATACATGCGGGTCGTAATTTAATATATATATATATAAAGAATTAAAACATAATTATAAAACAAGAATGTAGTTGTGTGATGTGATTCCTACCCAATTTCTGATATCTCAATCTCACCGTCAATCCGCTTTAATATAGTTGTCTCCACATATTTAATATATTATCAATAATTGAAAGAAAGAAAAAAAACCAATATAGAAAATTTAAAAATAATGTAATTATTTTTTTTAATTTACTCCGCGGGAATACAATTCAATCACATCTTTATTTATTAGTTTCAACTTCGTCTCCAAAAACGCGCTTCTTCCACTTCAAGAACTATTCATCCCCAAATCCAAAAATTTCCCAAAAACTCTCTTTTCCTTCTTTCTCCGTCAATGGCGTCTGCGAAACCCACCGATCAGCTTAAACAGCTCAAAGACATCTTCGCTCGCTTCGACATGGACAGAGACGGAAGCCTCACACAGCTCGAGCTCGCCGCTCTCCTCCGTTCCCTCGGGATCAAACCTCGCGGCGATCAGATCTCTCTCCTCCTCAACCAAATCGACCGTAACGGTAACGGATCCGTCGAATTCGACGAGCTCGTCGTCGCGATTCTGCCGGATATCAACGAGGAGGTTCTCATCAACCAAGAGCAGCTCATGGAGGTTTTCCGTTCGTTCGATCGTGACGGTAACGGTCAGATCACGGCGGCGGAACTTGCTGGGTCAATGGCTAAGATGGGACATCCGTTGACTTACCGTGAGTTGACAGAAATGATGACGGAGGCTGATTCTAACGGTGACGGCGTTATTAGTTTCAATGAGTTTGCACATATCATGGCTAAATCCGCCGCTGATTTTCTTGGATTAACCGCTGCTTAATCCTCTCTTTGTTTGTTTCTGATTAATTTAATTTTTTTTGTGTATTATGCAACTTGTGTAATTTAACAAAGCGCTAATTAATCTTCCTTCTTTTCTTCTAACTAATCTATGATATTAAAATATGATCATATCAAGATTGACTTTTAACGAAATGTGAAAGTATAAGCATGTTGAAAATGTATTAAATTGAACGAGTAAATAGCTACATATAAACGCATAAATTTATCTGTGAAATTAACATTTTAATCTAGTGGTTTAGTATAAAGAGTTTGTGTTCAATTTTTATAATTCTGAAAAGAGTTAGAAAATCTCTTATATGAAAATATTGTGAATTTGAGGTGAATATTCTTTTGTCTAAATTATTATTTTTATTAATTATGTGAATGGATAGTTATAAACCTTAAAAATACACTTTTGTACAACCCCTAAATCTCTATACCAATAGAGAGATGTGAAATATGAATATATGATCATCTTCTGTTAACATTCTGGACTTCGAATATGATTTTTTTAACATTAAATGCAGATCTGAAGTCACATTAAACTGAAAAAAATCTTGATCAATATGATATTACAAAGCTCTAAATCCAGATATAACGTAGTCATTAGACAAAGCTTTTTAATTACATATAAAATTTAGATTTCAGTCTTGTGAACTTCCAGTGGTAGATGTCTTGAAGCAATTGGATTTAAAGGTAAAAAAGCATTAAGTGCATTTGGACTAATTGAGCTTGTTGCAATGGTTTAGTGTTGCACTATGATATGACTTATTATAATGGTTGAAACAGTTAAATAATTGAAATGTCATTGGAAAACGGGGTGAAGGAATATGTCTATTGGGTCTTTAAAAAAGGATAGATCTACAATGGACTTTAGACTCAGGGAATTGTACCTGCAAAAAAATTATAGACAATATGTGGCAACACGTAATTCGTTCACGTAGAAACAACCGTATTTATCCTAAACAAAATCATTGACAAAACAAAACCGTATTTATCCTAAACAAAATCATTGACAAAACAAAAATTAAATACTTCACTGGATCCTTCTCTTAATGTCTTTGACAAATTTGTTTTGTTTTTGTCTGAAGTTGTTTTATCAAACGTAAAGACAAATGGGAAAATATCATTGACAAATTTGTTTTGTTTTGGGTGCAACATATCATAAACAATTATCTCATCGAACCTCACTGGATCCTTCTCTTAATGTCTTTGTCTGAAGTTGAAAAATCCAAAATTTTCTGTCTTTTCTTGTTGTGTGGTCTAAATACATTGTACAGGACAGTGGACACATGAGAATTTATTTCCATCTTTTAAATTTCAAGGTAAAATATCAGTGTTCCAAAAATCGGTTGAACGTTGGGTAACTTTAAAATATATATATATATATATATATTGATTTAATAATATTGTAGTGGATAAACTAAAATAAATAAGTAAAAATAATTTCTAAGAATTGTTTCTATTCTTTTTAGATTTCACCATGTATGAAGTTTATTTTACGAATAATCGATCAATTATAAACAAAATCAGAAGGAAAAAAAACATGGATCTAACTAAACAAATTGAAACAAACTGCGTTTGTTCGAGTTTTCTTCGGAAATTTGTCTTGGGTTCTGGCTGGTACGACGTTATGGATCTCATTTTTCTTGGTTCTTACTTTGTCTTCACATGGTTTCTCTTCTTTGTTTAATGTGGGTCTTCGGTTTTTTGCTTTGTAGTTATAGTTTTGCCTTCTTTGTTAGGACTGTTTCCGGGAAAATCATGTTTTCCGCCGGCTTTATCTCCGGGGATGTTATTTTTTTCCTCGACTTTGTGTATTTTAACCATATCTTATTTTGTATTTCGATTTTGTATTATATAATGGAAAAGTTTGAGATGAAAAAAAAAAACTAAACAAATTGAAATTTACGCGAAAAAAATTATGTACAAAATATTCCCGTGGGTGTGAAGTGAATTACAGGTGCCTTCTCTGTCAAGGAATCTCAATGAAATAAACCCTAATCTATACGTATATAAATATTTACAGACAAACAACTTCCTATACTCTTCATAAAGCATCGAGATCCTTATGAATCTGCTCGTGAAACCTATCGGAGCGCCGTACACTAGCGGCTCTTCTCGCGGTGTATCCGACGGTGGTGGGTCTAATCGACCTCTGCCTCACCATCTCAACGAACTCAGGATCATTAGAGTGACCCTCGTACCGAATCCATTGAATCATTTGATGGTATTTAGGGAAAAACCTCATTTGCACTGACTTGTAGACGAAGTAAGGGATCAAAGCGAAGATCATCACGAATAAAGTTGTTAGCCAGTACGAAGGAGCAGGAGCTAGGGCTTCGATGAAGACCATGTAAGCATCGGTAGAGAAACTTGGGGCTATAGCTCCATAGATCATTAGGAAGATGTACCAAAAGGCAATTGATCCCCAAATCACTATGTGTTGGACCCAAGTGAAGTAACTTATAGATAAAGCCATTTGGAGATTGACGACCCACACGACGCAAGTATACATTAATCCACCGAGGATTTCCCGGCCTGCAGTTTTGCCGTTTGGGTCGAATAGCTGGTGTTTTAGAGATTCCTTGCAGACGAAGAAAATGGCGAGTGCGCTTATGAATCCGTTGAACATCCATCCTATGATCCTTTTCCAACTGAAGAGAATGTTTTGCACTCCTTCTTGGTATAGCAACGGAAACTGCCATAGAAAAAATATGGTAAGTATCTCTTGCAGATCAATTTCTTTTTACAGATTTTAGACATTAAAAGAACATGAGCCCTAAACCCAAAACCCAAAACCTACCTTGTAACAGAAGCGTGCTGAGACGTCTTGATCAAAGACTCCGAGGGCAATGACAGGGAGAGAAGAGAAAAAGACGTTGAAAAGAGAGAGGAACCAGTCGTTGTATGCGGGTTGTGCAGAGAAGGAAGTGTAAGCTTCATATAAGAACACCGTTACACCAAAAGTGACATTCTTATAGAAGAAGTAACATATCTGCAAATGGCGAAAAAAAACTCCGGTAAGAATAAGATTTAAAGGATTGATGAAATAAGAGAGGTTTTTGAGGGGAAAGTTTCAATCTTTTTACCATGGATGAGATTCTGCTGTAACACCAATGACCATGGACTAGCAATAAACGCTCTAGATATCGGAATTGAGCAATGGCGATATCGCTAGACATCACTGCTTGCATTCCTTCGACGCCGCTTATTCCTACACCAATGTCAGCTTCTTGAAGCATTCCTACATCATTCGCTCCATCGCCAATCGCTAAGGTTGTTTTACCAGTTCCGGATTTAACCAATCGCGTAACCTAGAAACCCCGAAAATAAACCTCTTTTGTTAGAATAGAAACACTAGAAAGAGGGAAAAAACATGAGAGATGTCATCAAGAGATTTGAAGATTGTACCAATGCTTTTTGTTTAGGTGATGATCTGCAGCAAATCACAGAGGCACAACCAGTGGCAAGATCAAGAAACGTCTTCTTGATTTCATCCTCCAGGGCGTACGTTAGCGACTTCCCGTCTATGATCAAGGCAAATGCTTCAGAGCTTGCGCCTGATGCCGCAAGTAAGGCCCTTCCTTCTTCTATTTGCTTCACGACGCTTTCCCTCGATGCCAATTCAATTTCGTCTTTGATTCCAGATTTCTCCAGGGATTTGATATGCGGTGTCTCAAGATTGATGATGATCTGTTTCATCTCTTGTCTTAGTAAACTAGAAGCAAATCTGCAAGAGAAGATTTCTGAAGTCAGTAAACCAAGTTAACACAGACAAGAAGAAGAACATTCAAGATTCAGACATCAGAAGAAGATTCAAGATTCTGACATAAGAAGAAGATTCAAGATTCAAGATTCAATACCCAATATTGATTGCTGTTTCCATTTTGTCTCCAGTCAGAACCCAAATCTTAATTCCAGCCTGAGCAAGCTTGTCGATACATTCTGGAACCTAAGCATCCATCAATCAAAAAAACCATTTATTTCCAAAACCCTGAACTATCAAGAAAATCTTGTAGCTTTATATAGTCTTTAGTTAAATTCATACCCCATTCTGAAGTTTGTCCTCAACAGCAGTAGCACCAAGGAGGATGAGATCGCGTTCCATCTTATCCGTGATGTCGTCTATTAAAGCTTCACGATCCTCGCTTACCGAACTCTTAGCTTCATTGAAATTCTTGTTGAACTCTATGTACTCGTTCTCATCAACCTTGCGGTATGCAAGTATTAGAGTCCTTAGACCTGCATCTGCATATTGGTTTACATGTTCTTGGGTTTTCGCCTCGAATTGACGACCGTTCTTCGCTAATCTTTCAAACATTACACTAAAAAGACCACAAAAAAAAAAACAAAGTTAACATCTTTAAACACAAAGGTCTCACAAAAGTGTGTGTTTAATGTCTTAAATCGCTTACTTGTCAGCTCCTTTAGACAACAGCAAGAGATTCCCTTTATCATCTCTTACAATCACTGACATTCTCTTCCTCGAGCTATTGAACTCAAGAACGTTTAGTAACCTATAAACCCTGCAAGAACATAGGAAGATTTGAGCACAATGAATCATTGAAATGACCTCTGATAAAAAATGACCAAGACTAAAAACGAACCTTTCGACTTTTTCCCCTGTTACAAGATTCAATTCGCGGAAGGAGATCCCGTTTTGCGTCCGGTTAAAGAACTCGAACCCAAGCTCTCGTGCTGCAACAACAAACGCAGCTTCATCCGGAGACTCAGCTTCATAAGAGACATTCCCGGTCTCTTCATCGGTTTCGGGTATTGCCGTGTGACACACGGCAAGCAATCTGAAAAACTTCTGTAACACGGCAGCTTGAGGCTGCCTCACCCAATTCCCATTCATAACTCTTTCGTCCTCAAAGTTAAACCCTTTCACCTTAGGAGCAAACTTGTCCACAACAACATCCAAATCTTCATTAACCAAAGGCGAACCGCCGCTTCTTACAGCCATAGCTCTCTCAACCTCAGTAATACCTCGTCCATAAGCCGTACCCGCGATAGAACACTTGATAAACTCCATTGAATTGCACGTTAAAGTCCCCGTTTTATCGGATAAAATCGTATCAACCATACCGAGCTCTTCATTCAAATTCGAAGTCCGTGCCTGCGCTGGTTTATCCGTTTCTTCGTAGTACATATGAATGTCTCTGTTAATGAAAATGCTTTGAAGAACTTTAACGATCTCAATCGAAACATAGAGCGATATCGGGATGAAGTAACTGTGGAGCATTACGGCGGTCAAAAAATGGTAAATTGCAGCCATTGGAGCTCTTTCTGGATCAAAAAAGATCACTGATTCGTCTGGTTTCAAGTACCATCTCTCTGTTCTTCCGTTCGTGAGTTTATCTTCTCTTGTTTCGACTCCGAAGATGATTGATCCAACGAATGACATTAGGAAGACGAGACCGAACATTAAGTAGATGATCTTGTCCATTTTCCTCTCGATCCTGCTTCTCTTTGATGGAGGATCAGTTGAATTCTGTATCACCTGTTTTTCAATTCATCAAAACATTTAGGTTTTTCTCAGAATACGAAAAAGTTTAGATTTTTATCTATTATAGTGATTTTGACTGACATTGTTGAATAGTGGAAAATGGAAAAAGAATATGCTCAAATATAATGGTGGAATAATTTTGATTGGTAAAATCATGTGGAATGATTATTAGTATAATAAAATGGGATCTAAAAATCTTTTAAAAAAACAACCTTTGTTTTAGTGAAGACAGAGATCTGATGAAACTGTGTGTACCTTTGTGTCTTGTCCGGTGAAAACGACAGCTCCGTACACATACTCTGTGTTTCTGAGCTTCGAATCTCGGAGAAGAATCTGTTGAATCGACAACGGAAACCTCTCTTCTTCAAGCTCCAAACTCCCAACGAACATATAAAGATTCGCATTTGGATCTTCACATCTAACAACGCCTCTGAAATCTTTGAAATCAGAATCTTCGTTTAACAACGAAGAAGTCGCTTCAAGCCCTTGTTTCACTTTCAGATTCGTCTCTCCGTCGAGATTCATCGTCTCTACATAGCAAATCGAATCCTCGTAGCTCGATGACAGAAGCAAAAGATCCGCCGGAAAAAACTCGTTTTTCTCAACTCTCACTATGTCACCTACTCTCAGATCCCTCCATTCCTCTTGCCGGAATATTCCATTTCCGTCGTGTACTTTCACCTTTCTGTTATTCACCTCAATATCCTGAAAATATATTAAAAAAAAGCCACACTTTATTAAAATTTCGATTCAAGGATTTTATAATTCTCTCTATATATTAACAAATATTAAAGATCCATCCTTTACTAAAGTTTTGATTAAAGATCAATAAAAATCGAGACTTTATCGATTGAGGCTTAAAGATCAGACCTGTAGTTTCCGGCGCCAATCTTCGATACCTTCTTTAACCATTGTAGCTGCGATGACGAGAGCAAGAGGTAAGAGAGCACTAACGGCATCATAAGGAGAGAGATCAGTCAACGATAAGATTCCGGTGACAAGGAAGTAGAAATTAGCAACGCGACGGAACTGCTCGAAGAGAGATTTGGGGATGAATGAAACGACGGTGTATTTTGTAGAACGGGCGTAATTGCCGGTGTAATTCCGGCGTTCGGCTGCCGGAGAACCCGGTTCGTTACAATAGACGACCCGGGAGAAACCGGGCCCTCCTATATTCGAATGGTCTTCTTTGAAACTTGATTTACCACAAGTGTAAGAATAGATCTTGCTTAGATGTAATCTTCTTCTTCTCCGACCACCTCCTGCCATAGCCACAGATACTTTCTTTGTCTGAAAATGAAAACCCAATAAAAAAAATTTGGGTTTTTTATTTTATTTTTATAGAGTTTACAATCTCACAAGAAAACCAAGTGAAATACTTGGAGAACACACTTGGTTTTCTACAGATTTGGGTATTTTTTATTTGAGGGAAGAAAAGAATTAAAAGAATGTAGAAATGTTGAATCTTTGATATGAATATGGGAATATAAAAAATGAGTTATGTAGCTTTAACAAAATGTGTGAAGCTAAGAGTTTTTTTCTATACAGAGACCCAACTTTGAACGATGACTTTGAACATAACACTTTTGGCTCGTTTCTTGACTTTTTGATCGAATTATTTATTTATTTTAATTATTTTTCATGAATGTTGTCTGCTTCGAAAAATATCAAAAAAAAAAGAGTACGCGGGTATATACTTATTTGCCGGGTATTTTAACCGATTGATCTTTCCAAATTACTTCTAGAAAGAAAGTGCTTCTAGATCGAGGAAATTTATAAGGTAATTTTATCTATGGGTAATTTCTTTTGAGATAATTGCACCTATAATTACTTTTTCAATTTTTTTTAATGTTTTTGGCACTTTTAGTTTTTTGTTTTTATCTTTTTTCTATATCAAATAACGAATATACATTTGCTTCTTATTGGTTTGTGTACTGTTAGTATTGTACATAAGCACGATTAGAAAATCAACGCATGTACAATACAAAAAGTGTTAGTTTCTTAATTAAATTAAAAAAGTACTAAAACTTTATAAAACTTTCCAAAAACTAAACGACCAAAAATTTCATTTCTGTCATTACCTTTATTTTTGTTTGATGATTGGCTAGAATTAGAAATATTGGAAAACTAATGGTGACATCCAAATAAAAACAGTATAAATTAAACGAGGGTGAGCTACTTTTTAGTACTAGTTAGATTGATCTAAGCAACTAGTATTTAGGTTAAATTGATCTAAGCAACTTGTTTAAAAGATAAGGAGAATTAGTTTTTCTATTTGTTCTGGTTTGAGACATTTATGAAAAATAAAGAAATGGACAAAATGAAAACGAAGAGCTGGTAGGGGCGTGGATGGTAGCTAGCAATTTATTGTTTTGCTAAGTTTGTTCATTTCTTTATTTTGTATTTTTCTTTCTCTTGATATGGAAGCTTCTTGGAAATCAATTTAATACTGGGTATACTCTATGATTTACGAAATATGCTTTTAATTATGGCTTCTAGTGACCATCTCATTGTTAAGATCAAATAGTTCCTATTGAGTCATAGTTTAAGAAAGCAAGCAAAATTTGATTCGTACTTCAATCTATGCATGATTAGTATTAATAAACATAAATTTTAACACACATCGCAATATATTTAAAACAATGGCACTGGATAAATAATTATATATATTCCTTGGCGAGTTAGCCAAAAAAAATAAGAAAAAGGCAATTAGTAAAAATCTAATGATTAATTTAAAGTTAAGCTAATATTTTACTGTGTATGCATTATGCATTATGTAGATTTGAAATCGGATAGTAACTTAACACCATAAGGACACTACCAGAAATTACTAAGCATATCATAGTCATTTCATTTTAATTTAATAACTAATTCTTTTTTTTTTTAAGTTTTGGTAAGATTATATTTCGTTGGACCAATTTTTAAAACCCGTGATTAGAGTGTTGATCCAATACCAATAAGTGTAAGGTAAATTAAACGTTGTTCATGTGATATTTTTTTAATACATACATGCATGCCACGCCTACTTGTATTATGATCATAATGTCTGGCTGCGCGACCATTCCAACATCATCTTCTATGCATGTATGTATCTATATATATATATATATATATATATATATATATATGTATAAATGAGTATAATATAATATAAACACATTATTGCTTTGACTATAAAATGTGCGGCATTATAAGACCATCCACATTGCACATAAAATGTGATGTCTCACAGATAAAAAAATATTAAAAATACACTCTCTCATCCTTTTACTCAACTTCATACCTTCTCTTTCATCATTTCACTTAACTTTTATTAATTTTATATTTAAACATACTCCTAATTTCACTCTCTTATGTCTTCCCGGAGACACAATCTCTCCAAAACTACTCACTATTTTCTCTTTCTACTTAAATTTTATTAATTTTATATTTCAATACACCCCATTATTTCAACCAAAAACACTCTCTTTCTTCCTTTTACTCAAATTTTAATAATTTTATATTTAAAGACATCCACATTTTATTACCAATGTGGATGCTCTAACGGTGGTTATATCTTTCTGAAAACTTGTTGATTAATACTCCCTCCATTTTTTTTTATAAGTAGTTTTAGAGTTTTTGTTTTGTTTCACAGTATAAGTTGTTTTCATGTTTTTATGCAACTTTTACCTTTATCGAATACTGTAGCCAATAATATTCTGCACTTTTTTTATGATTGGATAGATTATTTTTAATTTATATATTAAATAATATTTTTTGGTAAAAGATGAGTTTCTTAATATTTGTGCTTTTAGCCATTAACTTTATTTTATTAGGTTTCTTGGATAATGAAAATCTCACGAACCCATTGACCGATTCCAAAAGCAACTCCTACACAATGGTGATATAGTGAAGGGATTCGTGGTTCTCTTCGTTTTTCTTTTTTTTTGGTTTTCTTTGAATAAAAAACTTGTATGACCGAAAAGTAAAAAAGATGGAAGAAACTAAACTGAAAACCGATTATTCGATTTGAATTTGGATTTGAATTCTAAATTATTCTAATGAAACTAAATTATTCGATTTGAATTTGGTCTAACTATTTCGGTTTGATTTTTTGGTTATTGTTTATTTGCCCACCCTATCTATCAACTCGGGTTTAATAATCTCAATTGACGTACATAAATTCAATAAAACCAGACCACGTTTCAACTTTTTTTTTTCCCCCCGTCAATCATGTGACTACTTAAATTATACTCTGTGTTTCGTCATTCAAATCTATAAATGAAACTCTTAAGCAATTTAATTTTTAAGTGCTCGCCCTAAAAATTCTCTCTCGGGCACGAGTACCAACGCGCCTCCATCAACTTTTCATCGACTTCCTTTCAAGCTCTCATCCTCCTCCAGCCGGTGGTTTTTCNTATAAATGAAACTCTTAAGCAATTTATTAAGGTGAATATAGTTGACTTTGGAAGCATTCTTGACTTTCTTAACACGTGACTTTATAATCATCAATGACGTCATGGATCCGTAATTGTCATTAATGATCGGATTTTTCGGAATAAAAAAAAGATCGGAATAAAAGCTTCTAGATATCTTAAAAAAAAAAGAGGGTTCGGATCACCTGACAACCATTAATGAAACAAAATTCAATGGTCACATACACATCTGTAAATTAAAGCAAAATGATTTTAGGGACCAAAAATAGGGAATACATGAGCAAAATGATTCAAAGAATACATAGGAGATTTATGTTGTTGTAGCTCAGACATTAATGTAATAATAAAAAGATTTAAAGTAGGGAATACATGAGGATAAGAAGATGGGTTCTGGTTGAAAGAAAAATACATATTTATCATCACATACTAAAATTCAACAACACCACATAAAAAAACGGAACGTTTTGCTAAGGGTGCGATTTCAAAGACGATAGGGTTTCTCGATTCCGTTTTGCTCAAGGAAAGCCGCCGCCGTCAACTTTCGATGGAGGAGGTGGTACCAATGGAGGACAAGGATGCTTCACCTCCAACACAAGTCACACCAGCTACAACGATTTCAAGGGCTAACGTGGTTCAAAAGAAAAAAGACTCACTAAATATGACCTAAAAATTTCGTTGCAAGATAGAGTGGGTTCGGTCAATGTTCCAGATGAGATTTTTGAAGATTCTACGCCACTTTGGGAGGATTTCTTGATTGGGAAGTTCCTAGCTACTGCTCTCCATGTAGCTAAGGTGTACGCTATTGTCATGAAAATATGGACGCTTGGAAACAAGTCTCAGATGATTGATGTTTTGGTTATTGATTCAGTAACGATGAAGTTCATGATTTCAAATCCTACAATTCGAAATCGAATACTCAAGAGGAGTATGTGGAACCTAGCCGAGATTCTTGTGGTAATGTCGAAGTGGTCTACATTCATAGAAGCAAGCTCATCGGAGGTAATGTCGGTTCCGCTTTGGGTTCTTCTCAAAAATGTGCCGATTGATATGTTCTCATGGAAGGGTCTAAGTTTCGTGACTAGTGCAGTAGGGGAGCCTGATCGATTGCATCCAAATACTGTTTGGACTTTAAAATGGCGAAAGTGTTTGTCAAAGCGGATCTATCAAAGGAGCTGTCAAAATCTATAACATTTTTTTTTTTGTATTTTGCAAAATAAATAACAAAGACTACAAACGTTAATTATAATTTGTTAGCCGGAAATACCGTCTTAATATCTTAGCCTATCTTATTGTCTTAATGAATTGACTTACATAAATTAAATTGTATTGTTAATCTTTTTTTAATAAAATAATTATATAACTTGAAACAAAAAGAAAAGAAAATAAACACATACATGTTACAAGTTAGTTCACAAGCACTGCATAATGCAATTACTACAAATACTTTCTCAATTCAACTCCTCTCGTCCTTAGAAAACATAAATGCATAGGCATTTAAGTTGATTTAAGTGTCATACATATAAATAGCACTCTAAAAATCATATTTTTGTGATTTCACATGTCTCGACCAAAAACATACACAAAAAGTCATTCAAATATCCAAAAAACCTATTTTAAAATGACTGAAAATATGATTAGGGTCCTTGTGACGCCATTCATTTTAAAATAGGTCATCATGATATCATTCTCCATGGCTTGGATACAAGCCCCAAGTGAACAAAAACCAACCAGTTCTTGTTTTGCTTCAATGCTTCTCAAGAATAGATTAACAATTGGTGATGGTATGACATACTTGCAATAAAAAAATTCACAAAAAAAAACAGTCACTTCCAAAACTTAAAAAACGTAGTTTCAATAATAAAAACTCACCCTATAATAGGCAAGTTTTCAAGCAAAACCAATGGTTGTACATCTTTCCAAAACTCGTCATTGTCAATTATAAGAATAGACATGTCGCATATGTGTTCAAATGCTTGTACTTTAGTCTTGTACATAATGCCAGCTTGGTGCTTCTTTGCTTGGATGAATGTTGCACCACTAACAACATGAGCATGTAGACGAATAATACCCTCGTCTTAATAATATTGACGACTTTAGGCAAAACATAGACCTTTTATTTATATAATACAAATATAACAAAATTTTTAACATTAAATGTACTAAATGATTATGTGCGAATCGTATTCGTATACGTTTTTAGTATCAATATTCATTCGTGCAAAGTTTGAGCATGACGTTTAAGACATTTTAATTCCAAAATCAATTTCAAGAATGTGGTTTGTGCTATTGGTTTTATAGTTCTCATTAATTTTAATTCTGTTAACACAGATTGATGAATGGTACATAACTGATTATCCGTCTCCAGGTTACTACATCTTTGCTGGTTTTGTTTTCAGACTATGAGACTATTAAGATTTCTCAGGTATTTTCTTCTTTACTAATTTATTGTGTTTCTTAGGCACACGATTTAATAGTAGTTCTAATCTGTAGAATGGAAGGAGAATATATTCTTTGAAAGAATTGTGTGAGATAATTGCAGGAGCCACGGAGCATGTGATCTTGGATTTAAAAGACAATCGAGTGGCTATTATCAACCTTAAGACTCTCAAAAAGTCTCATGGTCACCTCTAGGAACGTCACAAGGTGATGCATGGCATCTCCAAAGAACTTGGAAAAGATTTTCTTTGCCTTGGAGGATAATAATTAGTAAGTATCTAATCCCATCAAGTTGTTCGTTCTGTCATCAAATAGAATTTCATCTTGCTTTGACTGCTATATAGCTATACTAATTTTACTTTTCTTATTTTATTTCAGAGTTGAGACAATGTTTTTTGGGCAGTAGTTGAAGCTCGAAGCTGCTGGTGGAGTTGCTGTTATGGAGCCATTGGAGTGATGATGATCGTCTTTCTAATCATGTTTGTGTCTTTTTTTTTTTTTTTTTTTTTTTTGGTCTTGTGAGTACAGTACGTAGTAGATGTTTTGTAAGAGAACAAATCAATCTCCCTAATTAAAACCCTCTCTCAGTCTCTCACTTTATTGCTTTTCTTTATGTACAATTGCTATTAATTTAAAATAATACTTAACTATTCGTTATGTTGGATATATTTTCTTGCACTTAGACTTTCACGCATAAATCAAACATAAACAAGTTAATTCAAACATAAACATTTACATTCGAAACAATCAAACTTGTAAAGTGACGCTTACTCGTTTTACCGAGCCATCAAAAACTTGTAAAGTGACGCTTATGATAGGTTCTCAGAATTCATAATATTTACTTGGCTCATTTTGGTATATTCTTTCTAGCTCACGCATCATGTAACTATTATGAAAATGTTCAAAAAAAAAAAAAAATCATGTAACTATTAAAATAAGTATATAATTAGAGATTGGGCTGTAAACTGTAACACATGCATGGGTCTATCCATTATGTCTTAGTTTTTTCTTTATTCGTTGGTGAAGTATGAGAACTTGAAGTTTTAGTAAGCATTTTAGAATAGTTAACGTAACGATTTGGAATATATAGTATAATTGAATTTAAATTTGTATTACAGTTTGGTGTAGGAAGAAAAGTATGGCTATTATGAATGCTTAATGAAACCTTTGCAGAAACAACTACTCGCCTGCGTGGGATAACTCTTACCAAGTAAAAACATTTGGTTGTGCAACCTGGAGATGAAGCTGGATCATGTGCTTCTTTCTGAAAGATTAAAGAGAGACGCAGGAAAAAAAACCTCAGAAAAGTAATGGGCCTATGCTTATGAGAAAAAGGCCCAAACAAGACCTTCTGGCAGATCTGGAGGGTTCATCACCACCTTAAACTCGCGGTGCGATCCTAAATTGGGACTTTTCTGACAACGACGACTGAGGAGATGCATTCCCGCTCCGCCCTTGTCTCCGGATTCCTCCGTCCGGCGTCGAGATTCTTGTCCTCTTCCTCGTCGGTAACCCCAGTCACCGTTACGCAATCTCCCAAGAGCCTCGAGGCTCTTCGAGCGCGTCTGGCGGATGAGTCGCCTTCAATTACCGATTTCATCAACGGCGACACTTATTCCGTGGAGGTTGGCACCAAGAAGAAGCCCCTCCCCAAGCCTAAATGGATGAAGGAGTCTATTCCCGGCGGCGAGCGGTATGTCCAGATCAAGAAGAAGTTGAGAGACCTTAAGCTTCACACCGTCTGCGAGGAGGCCAAATGTCCCAATCTCGGCGAGTGCTGGTCTGGTGGCGAAACTGGAACCGCCACTGCCACCATTATGATCCTCGGGGACACCTGTACACGCGGATGCAGGTATCTATCTGGTGAATAGCACATCTCTTCTTCTTCTTCATCTCTCTCTTTTCTCTCTGAAAGGGCTTCTTTTTTAGGTTTTGCAATGTGAAGACATCGCGTACACCTCCAGCACCTGACCCAAATGAACCTAACAACGTGGCTGAAGCAATCGCATCCTGGGGGGTAGATTATGTGGTCATCACCAGTGTAGATCGCGATGATCTACCTGATCAAGGGAGTGGGCATTTTGCAGAAACAGTAGAGAGATTGAAAGTCTTGAAGCCGGAGATGATGATTGAAGCATTAGGTAAATCACTGGTTTTACAATATGGGATTGAAGGGGGCTTTCTGGATTTGATCATGAATTCTTTTGATGATGTATGTAGTTCCTGATTTCCGTGGAGATGGTGGATGTGTTGAGAAGGTGTCCAAGTCAGGGCTTAACGTCTTAGCCCACAACATTGAGACAGTTGAAGAGCTTCAGAGTTTTGTGCGGGACCATCGTGCTAACTTCAAGCAGTCACTGGATGTGCTTAGAATGGCCAAGGAGTATGCACCTGCAGGAACCCTAACGAAGACCTCAGTAATGCTGGGATGTGGAGAGACCCCTGATCAAGTGGTGAAGACAATGGAGAAAGTGAGAGCAGCAGGGGTTGACGTGATAACATTTGGGCAATACATGCGTCCATCTAAGCGCCACATGCCAGTAGCTGAGTACGTGACACCAGAGGCCTTTGAGAGGTATCGGCTTATTGGCATGGAAATGGTAATGTTCCCTTCCTTCCTTGTTTTACATTATATGCTCTGAGAAATAGAATGGGGAAGAATGACTAAATGTCATGTGTGGATGTGGTGAACAGGGATACAGGTACGTAGCATCAGGACCAATGGTGAGGTCATCGTACAAAGCGGGAGAGTACTACATAAAGTCAATGATAGAGGCTGATCGAGTTGCTCCTTCTTCTTCCTCCCCATAGATACTCACTCAATCAAGATACCCTATTGTATGTGAATTCTTTCACCCTATTGGTTCTGCGGGTATGCCATTCACCACACTTATCCCAATGTCTTATGAACTATGATGAGAAAATGTTATACTAAACCGGCATCAGCATCAACGTCCTGTGATATTTATGAATCTGCTCGATTAGGAGCATGATCCACTTTATTCAAAATCGATGCGTATCTTTCTTTTTGTTTGTTTATAATATTCTATAAAGTAAAGCATCAACCTTTTGTTCATATGTTATGATACTACAGTTGTTGGTTTGGTCTATCGATGTCTTTCTAGTGTGACTATGTGGTAAGTTGTTGATTCAATTATCCCTTTTGCATCACTGTTTCATACATAGTTATGATTGGAGGGAGGAGTCTTCATACATAGTTATGATTGGAGGGAGGAGTCTTCACACGTTACTGCAAAAGACTCCTCCCTTCACATGTTCTTAGCAGTATCTCATGACACAATCTTTTGTCATTAGTAGTATCTACTAGTAATTGGAGGGAGGAGTCTTCACATGTTACTGCAAAAGATTTTGATTATTTAAAATAATGGTATCTAAACAAATGCTCAAGATTTCATTTGAAGACGTAAGCTGAAGAACATGACACAAAATTCTCTCTATATAAGCAGATTATAGAGAGATACAGACAGAGGGAAAGAGAGAAGACAAAACAAATGCTTATTTGTTGACAGGTTTGAGGAAACTCAGGGTAGTGGCACTGGTGGAACTTGGCCGTTAGTTCTAGAGCCAGCTCCAACGGTCAGTGGTGGAGCTTGGACATTGGTTCCAGGGGTTGGAGTTTCATATCCGGGGTTTGGAACAAGCGTATCATCGCCACCAGGGAGTTGGTTGTGAGTTCCGGTCCCTTGTCCACCACCATATGATGGAATTGACCCACCAGTGAGGGGAGCTCCGGTGACAGGGTTGTAAGGGTAGAAGGGCTTCTTACATTTGGGAGGAAGCAAGAACCTTCCAACACCAGGGATGAGAATAGTTGGTTTGGGCTCAATGGTGACAAGAAAGTCAGGATGTTTGACATCAGTTGTCTTGGGAGACTTGGGAACGTGACGCAGTCCGCTCACGTGCTCTGCAGATCCAAGCAGTAGGCTAAGCAGCACCATAGTGACTGCGGCTGTGAGCAGGGAAGAAGCCATATATTGCAGAGAGAAGTGAAAGTCGTAGTAGTAGTGTGTTCTTGTGGAGGTAAGGCGGGTACGTATATAGTGCAATATTGAGCTAACAGTGGGAACTATTAAAGAAGGTGTGGTGATTATGGTTGAAAATAGATTGGTGTGTAACAAATTGGTAGATACAGTCAAGTGTGGAGTGTGGTTATTACTTATTAGAGAGCCTCCAAAGTTTGGTGGCAATATTTACATTCTCTGTTTTGTCGTTGCAGTCTCAAATGCGGTGGTCGCATGGCCCATAACACAGTGAAATAAGCCCAAATAATTAAGTTGCAATTCTCTCAGACCACACCACACTTTTGGTTTTTCGTTTCTTTAATGCATATATTTGATTAACTAATCTTGTCTCATAAACTGTGTTTAAAGCACCAAATATTGAAAAAAAAGATGCAGTCTATACGTGTACACAGAGAAGCAAAAAGGAAACACAAAAGGGTTTGAATGCAAATATGTGGGTGATTATGGGACAGGGTAAGATTTGTTGTTGCACATGCACTTATAAGCCATGGGACAAGTCTCAGCTTCTTCTAACGTTGCACACACAAAGCTAACCATCACTAGACGGCATGGGGAGCATGAGCCACACGCGTGTGAGCAGTCTGGCAACCTTGACCCAGCCACCTGCACCGTGTCCGGCCTCCTCTGACTCACTCCCACATGATGATGACCATCTGCGCATGCACACATGAACAAGTTAATTAGAGAAGAGCTTCAAGATAGTGAAAAGGAAGAGAGAAATGAGCATACGTACTTGGATAGTGAGGTGTTGGGAAATGCCTAGTAGCGAACAGAGAGCCGAAGAATAAAGAGAGGAAAAAGGCAAGGAGAAGAAGAGACTTCATGAAAGTAAAATTAGAAATTTGGGATCAAGTAGTAAAGTGTTTGATACGTACGGCGAGGAAGAAGGTAGTATATATATGATATGTGGATCGATCATTAACATAGCTTTGATCAGGATAAATTGAAGAGACTCACGGTATAGAGAAGAGGAAATCGAGTCACATGAAAACAAGAACCAACGTATGATATGATACTATAAATTTTGGACAAGAAGCGAAGCCTAATTAATTAAAAACTAGGAACTTCATTCGTGCTGCTTTGGTGAGAATGTCATGAGCTTCCTCCGTCCAAAAACTGAAAAACGTACTTTTGTACGCAATCACCTTCAATTTACTTTCTCTGCCCTTCTTTTCTGTGACCTCCATTAATGTTTTTTTTTATTATTATAACAAAAATAAAAGGCTGAGGGTGTGATTCTTATAGCATTTAAGTGACCTTAATGCTTTTAATCAACCATCTCTTCATAGTAATATATATATATATACTATTAAAAGAGGAGAAAAAAAAACTTGTCCGAAATCAATAATATAATTACTTTAATTGCAATAGAAAATAATAATTAAATCAATAATTAAAGGTAATTTTGGATTAATAAAAATTCAATTAAAACACTATAAAGGTATCCAATATACGCCCAAATATTAAAGATCTTCCTCCTCTGATTTTGTCAACGAAAAATATTTACTCTAATTAATTTAGTTATATTTTGAAGATTTTGTTAAAAATTCTCCTCTCAGCTTTGTTTGATCATATTGTTTAAAACATTTGAATCATTACATTGTTTCATATAATAATTAATTCCAGATTTTTTTCTGCATATGTTGTGATTCGAATTTTTCAAAAATAGACATAAATTACTCAATCGATGATAAAAAAAATATGAAATAAACATTCTACATAGGCTAAAAAATTTCGGTGGTAGTTCAAATGCATATAAGAAGAACCAGAATGATTTCAAATTTGAATGAGTAGGAAACTTGACTTAACAAGTTTTCAAAATTAAAAGTTTTTATTCGGTTTAATTCGGTTTTTAGTCGAACATTATAATTTTAACGAAAAAAATAAATATTATAAATATTCAAACTTAAAAAATAGAATAATACAAGTATTACTTTATAATTTTTAAAATATATATGTTATTAAAAATAAAAAATTTAGTGACAAATCAAATATAAATCTTTGGAAAACATATTAACAATTAAATATTATTTCTTCTCCAACGAATCATGAAACAAATTTTATTAAAAAATAATTAAAGCAAACCATATTCATATTCTGCAAAAAAAACAATTACATCCGGATTAATTAATCTATTTATGAATTTCGGCAACTATAAGGAAACTAACAATTTAAGTATATTCCTAAAACATTGATGACATTCATTCAATAAATATTTCTTAAATAAATATTAATAATAAATAATAAATTTATACACAATATTAAAATAATCTCATAAATATATGTCTATAAAGATTTTATAGACATTGCCACCTCTATAAAATCTTTGAGCACAGAAATTCAACTATGATTTTAAAAAGACCTAATGGACTCTAGTGACAGAAAAAAATAAATAAACATTTTTTTTGTTTATGGCTAGACTGTCGATTAAAAGGCCAAAACGTCTGTTTATTTTTTTGTGAATATATATATAATTTTTTAAAACATTTAAGTAAAGATAGTGGATACATATAATATGCCGTCTAGGTCGTTGAAGAGCTAGAATCCTCTTATCCAATCCGAATTACTCGAATTTTTTAGATAAAGATAATTAAACGGGTAAGAGTTGGGTGATAATTACTTGGTACCCAAATTACCCGTGTAAATAATTAAAAATTAAAATTTATATAAATTTAATTATAAGTTCTTAATTTTTTTTTAAAATTACCTACTATTTCACTGAAATATCCAAGGCTTTCTAAAAATTATCCAAATTATCTTCATTTTCTAAAAGTTATCCAAAACTAACTAAATTTTCAATATTATACATAATTACTCGTTCATATAATAAATTTAATTCTGGATTATCCGTTTGGGTAGTGATTTTGAATACCCGACCCGACCCTTACATGTATTATCCGATCCACATTTCGTAATTACCCCATTTAAAAAAAATAAAAAAATTTTAAAAAATCATAGAATTTTTGGTTACATCAAAACTAAGGTATATTTGTATATATATTCATAATCATATAATATTTACGTGTATATATTCATTTATACAATAATAAATTACTTGAAAAAAATTGAATATATTTTTTTAAACTTGAAAAATTTAGAGATCTTAGCACAAACGGTATACATTGGATTTTAAAATCTCATGTCCACGCAAACCGCCTAGTATATATTGTAGTAGGTGATGAAAATAAATAGATATAGATAAATAATTATCAAAACTCACTGCTAATTTTCTTTTATTTTCAACTCTCTGAATATCAATATATGTATTAGATAGAAAAAAGTTTATATAATAAGATCTCATGTATGCGCCTTGATTAAAAAGTTTATACCGTATCTTATATATTAAATGCTTTATTAGGCTGGCCCAGGCCCGGCAGTGTTTGTAACCCTTTTAAAACCATGTATCGTCGCCAATTAACCCTAGACCCTCTCTCGTGACCTCTGATTTCATCTTCAACCTAAGAGACGGCGAATCTAGCCTCTTTCGAGCCACCGGAGGTTAGCCATACACTTATTCTCTTCTCATATTATTCTTCGGTTTTAGATCTCTCTTTTGACATCACATCCATATCTGTGATTCATGGATCCTATTGATTGATTATGATAACTTAGGTAGGGTTTGTTTTTTCATTATAGATTGTAAATCAATCAATTTTACGCTAGACTTGGTAAATCAAATCAGATTAATTGGGGGTTATCATCTTTGTGCTTCCTAAATTAGTCTTTGTAATTCTTCGTTATTTAAATCTACTGATATATATGGTGTTGAGATTTTGTTATAACAAATTGTTTTTTCATTATATATAGTCATGCAAGGGCGTCGTTTGCTTACATCGCTCGTCAGAAGCATTACTTCTCGGAAACATCCCCATTGTCGCCATTGTCAACCTAAAGATTGGCCTCGACTCGTGCCGCAAGATCCCTTTGGTAGGCCAAGGCCTCGACCCATAGTCCTTGACACGATTGAGTGTATAAAAAGACTGCATCCAGATGAAAGAAAAAAATTTGGTTATGTATTCAGTGAACTGCTGGGGCTTCCAAAACCTCGCAAGATTAAAATCAAAGATTCCGGAGAGAAGTTTGACGTCAAGTTGGTCCAGTATGACCCAGATAAAGAAAGGCAAGTGCTTAGAGAACTTGCATGGGTCAAAACGACAGATGTGGTGAAATCAATGTCCGACTTGGGTATGGGACCAATGCTAGAGACTATAGAAAACATCCCGGCCGTTTTTAAACAAGGTGTCTCCAAGGAAGAAGCTAACGAAATCATTGCCAAGATCAAAGCTGCTGGTGGAGTTGCTGTTATGGAGCCATCGAAGTGATGATTACAGTACGTAGTAGTTTGTGTCTTTTTTTTTTTTTGATTACAGTACGTAGTAAGAGAACAAATCAATCTCCCTAAACCCTCTCTCAGTCTCTCACTTTATTGCTTTTCTTTATGTACTATTGCTATCATCATGTGAAGTTCTTGAGACTTGCAAATATTCTCTTTGGTTACAATGATCTTAGAGTCACAAAATTCCCTGTGGTACTCATGTGACACAAGAATATTTGCTTTGGTTACATGAAATGATTGATCTTCGTTGATGTTTGTGTTGGTAGTAACAGAGTAATATTATTTATAGCCATGAAGCTTATTATAATCACACTTTTCTTTTCGCCATTGTTAACAAGAAGAGGTATAGTTTCAGTATCGAATCTGATACGTTGGACTTGGTAAATCAAATTATCATCTATTCAAAAAGTTTGTTTCTTTTTTGGAAAGTTAAAAAGATTCTCTGTATCCTCTAATAAGATTTACACGCTTCCTTCTCTCTCTCTTTCTCCCACGAAGCTGATCAGTAACAAAATGAGTAGCCGTGAGCATGAACAACTCAAAACAAGAAGAGGAATTAAATGTTTGGGGTATTACATATTAGTAAAACTATCATTAGGAATTAAATGTTTGGGGTATTACATATTAGTAAAACTATCTATGAACTTGTTACCTTGACAAAAAAAATATTAAAGAACAAAGGGACAAAAGATTTGAGAATTAAAGAAAAACTCTCATTGAAGCCACAGTGTCGTTATGTTGCCATAATTTATCCTTCGCCTTCTCGATGTGATGAAATTTTGAACCAGTCTGTCAATATCTCTGAAAATTGCTGCTGCTAGATGGATTGGAGGTTGTGAAGAACATTATTCCGCTGCCAACCTCCTCAGAGATCTCGGAGCGCTCTTCGTGTTCAAATTCATCCATGCATGAGAGATTCCCATTGAAGGACCATACAAGCCTGCTCACTACAGGTACTGAGAGAGATTGGACAAAGGGGTTTGGTTCTGCTTCTGGTTTGTGGTGTGTAATGGTGGAAGAGTGGAAGATATTGGTCTTCTGATGAAGTTGACCAATTATTCTTCTGAATAAGGGGTTCTTGGGTTTTTGAAGGTTGTGCTTGTTTTTCTTGAAACTTAAATTAGTTTTTGATTTAGTTCCCTCTTGATTTTATTTTGTGTCTTGTTTGTACTCTTTAAACAAAATGAGAAACAAAAACTGAAAAAGGGGAACTATTTTCCGCATCTCAATTTATTGAATTCTTCTCTAAAAAAAAAAAAAAAAAAAAAAAAAAAAAAAAAAAAAAAAAAAAAAAAAAAAAAAAAAAAAAAAAAAAAAAAAAAAAAAAAAAAAAAAAAAAAAAAAAAAAAAAAAAAAAAAAAAAAAAAAAAAAAAAAAAAAAAAAAAAAAAAAAAAAAAAAAAAAAAAAAAAAAAAAAAAAAAAAAAAAAAAAAAAAAAAAAAAAAAAAAAAAAAAAAAAAAAAAAAAAAAAAAAAAAAAAATTCATCCATGCATGAAAGAAGTTCCACCCATGTGTAAAACGGGCGGGCGTGGTCTGAGCCGTAATCTCTGCTGGATTGTGGTCCATATTTCAGCGTTGAAGTCACAACTAAGTAAAAGGTGATCCCTTGTTTCGTCATTTGCAGAACACAGACAACAAAGAGAAGGGATTTGCATTCCCCAAGAAGTTAGACGAGCTCGTGTTGGTAGCCTATCAAGCTGTGCAATCCACATCAAAAAGCATGTTTTGGGATGGCTCCTTTTGAACCAAATTGAGCTATGCCAATCCTTGGTTGGCATTCGAGGTCTAAGAGATTTCCAAGTAAGAGAGACTGATCAGTAACCGTTCCACTTTGACTTTCGTATAGTTGGGTTTCTTTAATGGATTTTAAGAATTTGCAACTATTGTAGAAACAAGAAATTACTAAATTATCTTTCTTGATTTTTACATAAAAATAAGACAAAATGAATCACATTAATAAGCTTTTTATATATTACACTTATTTGCCTTATAAATAGTAAAAAAAAAAAAACACACAAATAAAAAAGGTGTCACAAGTTCCTTAGAGCTAAGTAAGCAAGAACCCTATAAAGAAGTAACATGATTGCAAGAGCCAAAACATCCCACATCATATTCCCTATCCTCAAATTCTTAATCCCTTCATAATCCATAACACTGCAGTGCAACCCCAATCCACATTCGTAAACCTCATCCCATGTGTATTGAACCGCAACAAGAAGCTTATAGCAATAATGGCTAAAAGAAATATACTTCAACCACGCGATGAAACCCGGTATATGTTGGATATAGTATCCTCCGGCTAGTAAAAACACTAGCATTAACACCGAAGATAATGTCGCTGCTTTTTTCGCATCCATCAAGATTGCTCCTAAAGCTAACCCTACGCCTTGAGCCACTAGAACATTGTAGAGGACGATCATAAGGGTCATGAGGAATGTGGTTAAAGATGGCTTGAGACCTCCCATCCAATATGTGATCGTGACAAAGATAGTTGGAAGAATGAGTTCCATTGGTAAATCACCAACTGTTCTTGCTATGTAGTAAGAAGATAGTCTGTAGATTCCTGAGGATCGCTCTTTTATGAGCATTGGTCGTTCTTGAGGGAATGTAAAAATGGCGTTGGAGAGAGGGAAGAATCCCCAAAATATCGAGAAGAAGAACAATAGACCCACCTGTTATAATGAACAAGAATTATATAAACGAGTTATGACAAAGATTTATAATTTGAAAAGAGATTTATGGTTTCTAACATATTATGCCAACTAAAATTTCTATGTCTAAGATAATCAAAAAAATTAATATCATGGTTTGATATTTTTACCTGATCTTGAATATGATAAACGCGAGAATGCCACCATAAGAGGCCAGAAAGTAAAGAAACCGACATGACCATAAATATTCTTAGCCCTGAAAAGGATTCGTGACTTCTCTCCTTTAAACCTCGTTTTAGTAAAACTGAGAATTGCATCCACCAACTCGTTGGCCATCGATCTGATCATATACATCCCAAACGACACCGTTACAATAATCGAAATCAACACAAAAATTTGAGTGTTAAGTGTCATTAAACGCTGAGTGATGACCTTACTTGTTAATAATGACGACTTTGCTCTCGACCCATTGATTTTTTGATCTTGTGGAAATGTTCTAGAAACTTCTTCTTTCAAAGGTGGATACAAAGTCTTCTTGTAAGACGATATTAACGACTGTTTCACTGAGTTTTGTTCTTCGAGCCGATCTAATTTCCTATCTACTTCGACATGATCATATTGCTTTGAATCCGAAGTAATTCCTGCAAAAATATACACACAACTATCTATTAAAATATATAGTCAAAACAACAAATAAAACACATGATTTGTCCCACTAGTAACAAACTTTTTATTTCTCTCTTTTAACTTAGATTTAAAATATGGTCAAAATAAATAAATAAATTAAAAAGGGCAAAGCTTGTAATAAATATACAAAGAAAGGGATTAAAATTTGTCGTTCACATATCTCATGCATGAACAAAAACAAAAAGTGTAACTTTACACCCGAATTTAGCTGTTTTTTTAAAAAAAAATCGAGAACGCTGAGTGATGAAATAGATTGTACCATTAGCAAGATCAAGAACGAAATCAGCCGGGTTAACGAAACTGGATCCGGGTTGAAACCCAATCGAACCGAAATACTCCATGACCCGACCCGAATCCCCACTATAAATCGGATTTCCTTCCGATAAAACCAACACTTTATCGAACATCCGATAAAGCCGACTCGACGGCTGATGAATCGTCGTCACCACCGTCCGGCCACCACGCGCCAACGATCTCAAGGTGGATATTATACGCGCCGCCGTGGTCGAATCGAGCCCCGACGTCGGCTCACCGAGAAGCAACAAACTCGGATTCACGAGCATTTCTTGTCCGATACTGACCCGTTTTCTCTCCCCACCCGAAATTCCTCGGATCAACCCGCCTCCGATCACGCTGTTACAACACCGGGTCAACCCGAGATCCGAAACCACCGTCTCCGCCTGCTCGATTTTCTCTTTCCGGGTCAGTTCTATGGGTAAACGGAGCAAAGCCGTGTACGTTAGCGTCTCCGTTACCGTTAAATGTGGGTAGAGAACGTCGTCTTGTGTAACGAATCCCGTTTTCCGTTTCACGGAGCTTGTAAACGGATCTCCGTTATAACTAACGGTTCCTGTTAGCTTCCCTTGTAAACGTCCGGCTAACGCCGTTACTAGCGTTGTTTTGCCACTCCCTGATGGACCAAGCATTGCGAGTAGCTCACCTGGTTTGACTATACCGCTTACACCGTTGAGTACCAACCGGTTCGGTTTTGGTTCTTGTGAACCGAGCCAATAGCTTCCTTTCCCGGTTTGTGATTTAATACTGTACGTTAACTCCTCAAACTGCATTACAAACACCAATCAAAGAAAAAATGAGAGATTTTTTTTGGTACGTAATCAAAAGAAAATTTATGAATTATATATAAACTTAACGACCTTGAGGATTATGGGACGTAAGGATTGGCGTAGAACCGAAGATTGTCTTGATTGGTGACTCGGACCGTCGTCGTCGTCGTCCCCAAGGCATGGGATTACATGACTTGGAGAGCTGAACCGGTTTTCTTGAACCGGACTTGTTTCGTTTCGGTTTGCACCCGGTGTTATCGGAAAGCTAGATTCTTGCTCGTTAGGAGGCATCATCTAGAGAGAGAGAGATATTTGGTGTGTAGAGTTGACAAATTGAGAAATTCACATGTAATGTGATGTGTATATAAAGGGGAAAAATGTTAAAAAATACCTTAACTATTTTATTTTTGTCAGAAACCCACACAAACTTTTTGCGTTGTCAGAAACCCACACAAACTATTTTTTTGATCCATAAAAAAACCCAAAGTTTTTAAAATTCCATTTCTCCCCCTCTGATTTCACGTCCGTTAACGAAGTAAACAGAATCGATAAACTGCGTTAAATATCCGTAGGGAAAAATGCTAAAAAATACCTCAACTATTTTATTTTTGCCAGAAACCCACACAAACTTTTTGCGTTGTCAGAAACCCACACAAACTATTTTTTTGATCCATAAAAAAATCCAAAGTTTTTAAAATTTCATTTCCCCCCCCCTCTGATTTCACGTCCGTTAACGGAGTAAACAGAATCGATAAACTGCGTTAAATATCCGTAACACGTGTGGATTTAACGCACACATCCATTACTCGTTTACTCATTTCTTTGAAGAAACTTCAAAGTCCCTATGAGAATTTAAAAACGAGATTTCGTCTAGTAAACGGTCCAATTCATACACAAAATAGCAATATATGGCCAAAATGTTTAGAACAGACCGTTATTGAGTAAAACAGGCAATATGGAGTGCTGAGACTATAAATAGGAACTAGAGCTTCCTAAAGGAGGAATGAGAAGCATCCATTACTTGTTTATTTCTTCAAGCACGTATTACGGATATTTAAAGCAGTTTATCGATTTTGTTTACCCCGTTAACGGACGTGAAATCAGAGGGGGGGGGAAATGGAATTTTAAAAACTTTGGATTTTTTTATGGATCAAAAAAATAGTTTGTGTGGGTTTCTGACAACGCAAAAAGTTTGTGTGGGTTTCTGGCAAAAATAAAATAGTTGAGGTATTTTTTAGCATTTTTCCCTACGGATATTTAACGCAGTTTATCGATTATGTTTATCCCGTTAACGGACGTGAAATCAGAGGGGGAGAAATGAAATTTTAAAAACTTAGGGTTTTTTTATGGATCAAAAAAATAGTTTGCGTGGGTTTCTGACAACGCAAAAAATTTGTGTGGATTTCTGGCAAAAATAAAATAGTTGAGGTATTTTTTAGCATTTTTCCCGTATATAAAGGACATTTTTAACCCAAATAATGGATGCTTCTCATTCCTCCTTTAGGAAGCTCTAGTTTTTAAATCAAAGGGATGTATTCAATCTAGCATTTGGAGTTATTTGTATTAAAATCACAAATCATATGTTATTCAAACATGAATTCTAAAAAGTCTTTTAAAATCTCATGTTATTGAACTAGTGATTTCTAAACGAACATTCAAATCTACTGTTATTGGAAATATTTTAAATAGTGGTTTTAAAGAGATTTTTAGTGATTTGAAGGTGTTTTGGTGGAGTTTGTTAGTTAAAAAAATAAAAATCCAAATCTCATGGTTTTAGGTGAGATTTTAAAGTTATTTAAAAACAAATCATAACAACTTTCCTAAATCACTCAAATCATCTAAAAACTCATTAAAACTCAAATCTCTCTAAATCTTCCTAAATATCATATTGAATACACCCCCTAAGTTTCCACTTAAAAAAGAAAGATAATGTCAACTTAATTGTTTATACAACTTCACACTCATAAACTGATAAATATTCTTCAATACATGTGTAGATAAAGGTGGGCATTTGCTTATTTGGTTTAGTTCGGTTCATTTTTTGGGTTTTGGATTTTCTGATTCTAGAAAATAAATTCTATTAGGAATCAAAAATTATAGTTCGGTTTGGTTTGATTTGGTTTAGCTTAGTTTAGATTTTTTCAAATTTTGAATTTTGTTGATTCTAGAAAATAAGTTCCATTCGGGAATAAATTATGTTTTTGTTTGGTTTTGACAAAAAAATTTATAATAAAAGTAATAAATTATTAACTAATTTAATTTAGATGGTATAATTTAAATATATTTAAGTATATTGGTTATTTTAATGAATTTGATTAGTTCGGTTCAGTTTTATATAGTATGGGCTTGATTCGGTTTGAAATCAGATAATTTGATATAGAAAATTTTATTTCATTCGGGTTTGGAAATTTTGGTTTGGGTTAGGAACTTTTTTGCTCGGTTCTGAAATTTTTGCAGCCCTATGTATGGATATACCGTGCATTTGCCCCTAAAGTTATATGTCCTAGCAAATATATTTTTCCCCAACGATGAACTGATTACTGCAAATTCGAAAATTAGTTTGCATTTGAAACCCGAGCAAGGAAACAACTAGAACTAATGCGATAATGCAATTGGCAAAAAGTCTTGTTATCGGAAAGTAATGCAATTTCCATGCTCTGTTTTAGAGCCACAACTTCATTCTTATCAATCTCAGATGATTAAAAAAAAAAGTCTTATTTTTTGAACACGTAGCATGTTTATGACGTCATAGCATGGAGAAAAAAATAAAGTCTTTTCTGAAAGTAACAAAAGCAAAGCATTTTTCTTTGTTTCGGGTCCATATTATATTATTATTAGAGAATATTGTATAGATATTCTCTTTAGCTTGTAAATAGGAATGTTTACATATTCTCATAGATTTAGCATAATCGATATTGGACATATGTGTGTATATATAAACAAGACCATTAGGTCAATGAAATAACAAGAAGAATATTTTCCAAAGCGCCTCTGGTTTCACATAGTATCAGAGCCACGACAAAGATAATTTTCTTCAATACTCTTCGATTTCGTTCTCGTTTTCTTAAGTTTTTCGAATCACGATGACAAGCACCGATGGTACTGTTACTATGGTGCCGACGAACACGACCAGGAAGACGATTTCTTCTTACGACCTGACCTCTGGCGATAATCCCGGCGCCGTGATTTCCCAACCACTGCTCACCGGACGAAACTACGATGAATGGGCTCAAAATCTACGTATGGCTTTGATTTGCTTTCATCGATGGAAGCATTCCCAAACCAGCGGACGACTCACCTGACCTCGAAGATTGGATGGCCAACAATCACTTGTTGGTTACATGGATTAAATTGACGATCGAACCGAAGATTCGAACGAACATCTCGCATAAGGAGGTGGCGAAGGACTTGTGGGATCACATCAAAAAGCGATACTCACTCAAAAGCGGAGCTCGATACCAACAACTCCGTGGAGCTCTTGCGACATGTCGACAGATGGGGACTTCGGTTGATGACTATTTTGGGCGATTGTCCAAAATTTGGGATGCTATGGACGAATGTTTGACAACAAAGACTTGCGGATGTGGAAAGTGTGAATGTGATTTGAGTAGCTCTCACGACAAACAGCGCGACACGATTCGCGTTCATGACTTTCTCTATGGACTAAACGATACGACACATGGAGCTGTGCGATCTCAAATCTGCGCTCAGATTCCTCTTCCTGACCTCGATACCGTCTACCAGACTATTGTGCAGAATGAGACTGTTCAATTGAATGCAAAGAAGGAAACATCAGCGGTTATGAGCTTTGCTGCTCAAAGTTCATCCTCGAATACACAACGCAATAATGGGAACCATGGCTCCGGTGTTACTTGGCCACGCCAACAGCGTGATTCTGGCGTGAAATGCTCGGCTTGCGGCCGTACAGGCCATGTGGCCAGTGTATGTTTTCGTGTCATTGGTTTTCCCGAGTGGTGGGGAGAACGCCCTCGGAATCGAAACAATCCTCAAGCCAACTCAAATGCAGGAGTAACAAATCCAGGAGCACGAGCTAATTCAACTCAAATTCTTGGAACACAACCAGAAATTGGGGCGAACCTCGCACTCACCGAAGCTGATCGACAAGGCCTCACCGGTTTTTCCGATGCACAATGGCAAACGTTGTGCAAACTCCTCAATCCAAACACCACCACCAACACACGTTTGAGTGGTAAGATCGCCGCAATTTTTTGGATTCTCGATACAGGTGCCACTCATCACATGACTGGTCGCCTCGACATTCTCACGAATATCCGACCCGTCTCTCCAGTTTCGGTGAAGTTGCCGGCTGGCGAGAATGCCTTGTCTAGTCAACAAGGCTCGATTCGACTTACTTCTCATATTGAGCTGCGAAACGTTTATTATGTGGAGGGATTTCATACGAATTTGATTTCTTTTGGACAACTTGTCACTGATAATCATTGTGTTGGCCAAGTCACTGATAGGCTTGTGATTTTGCAGGACCGCACCACGAGGATGCTGATTGGAGCGGGTGAACGTGAGGGTGAGGGACTGTACCACTTCCGTGGAATTGAGACATTGGCCAGTTTCCAGACAAGTGTTGGCGATGAGGGTGTTTTGTTGCATCGTCGTCTGGGTCATCCGTCTTCTCGAGTTGTGGGATTGATCCCTGGTGTTCGTTTTATTTCGAATAGTTCCGAATTTTGTTTTTCAAGTTGTGATGTTTGCTTACGTTCCAAGCAAACGAGACAATCTTTTCCTGATAGCATTAATAAAGCCACATCCCCTTTTGATTTGATTCATTGTGATCTTTGGGGCCCTTATCGTACGTCTGCGTTTTGTGGGTCTCGTTATTTTCTAACGATTGTTGATGACTATTCTCGTGCGGTTTGGTTATATCTTCTACCCGATAAAGTAGAGGTTTCTGCTCGACTCCGTGAATTTGTGGCATTAGTCAAAAGACAATTTGATCGTGATATCAAGGTTTTTCGCAGCGATAATGGGACAGAATTCATGTGCCTTACAAAGTATTTTCGGGAACAGGGAATCATCCACGAAACCTCATGTGTTGGAACTCCGCAGCAAAACGGTCGTGTGGAACGTAAGCATCGCCATATCCTAAATGTGGCACGTGCGCTACGTTTTTAAGCAGGCTTACCGATTGAATATTGGGCTGAGTGTGCTCTTACGGCGTGTTATTTGATAAATCGAACACCTTCGAAACTACTACAGAACAAGACACCATTTGAGCTCTTATACGATCGACGTCCAGATTTTGAGCATCTACGCGTCTTTGGATGCTTGTGCTATGCACATAATTTGGATCACAACGGCGACAAGTTTGCTTCTCGCAGCCGACGATGTGTGTTTCTCGGTTACCCTTATGGAAAAAAGGGCTGGCGACTTTATGATCTTGACCGAGAAGTATTTTTTACTTCTCGTGACGTTGTATTTCAAGAAGACGTGTTTCCCTTCTTGATACAGAACTCTGCAACCTCTGACATTGTTGCTCCTCGGCTTGATCCGCCAGCAACAACAACACACGATGATGATGCTATTTTGCCGGTTACAGGACACGTGATTCCACACGATTCATCGCGACAAATTGACTGTGTTGAAACTGCCTCAACATCATCACACGACTCCGACTCCGCATCTGATGTTGTGTTGGAAACACAACCCGATCCCCCAGCTACCGTTCCATCTACGAATTCCGATCCGCCTTTGGGTCGCGGTTTCCGCGAGAAGTCGTTATCTACTCGTCTCAAGGGCTTCGAAATCAATACAGTCTCTCTCACCTCATCTCACACACCCGTCCCTGCATCATCCTCAGGTACGGCTCATCCTCTCTCTCTTTATCATACATGTGATCGTTTTTCGTCTAACCACCGCAGCTATCTAGTGGCTCTCTCCCTAGCGGTTGAGCCACGATCTTATAAAGAGGCAATGAAAGACAAGGTTTGGAACGATGCCATGACTTTTGAGCATGACGCATTAGTTATTAATCGAACATGGGACATGGAGGATCTGCCTTCGGGAAAAGTAGCTCTCGGTTGCAAGTGGGTCTATAAGATCAAGCTACGCGCTGATGGCTCTCTCGAACGATACAAAGCACGACTTGTGGTACTTGGGAATAATCAAATCGAAGGCGTTGATTATGATGAAACTTTTGCTCCGGTGGCAAAGATGACGACTGTTCGAATATTTTTGGATATTGCGGCAAAACAGGATTATGAGGTTCATCAAATGGATGTGTACAATGCTTTTCTTCATGGCGACTTGGAAGAGGAGGTTTATATGCTGCCTCCTCCTGGTTTTCGATCCGCGACTGACACTAGGGTCTGTCGTTTGCGGAAGTCCCTTTATGGCCTACGACAAGCACAACGTTGTTGGTTTTCGAAACTCGCAATGGCTCTTCGAGCCTTTGGTTTTACCCAATCTCGTCACGATTACTCTCTCTTTGTCTACTCGAAAAATGGCATGGTACTTCGTGTTTTAGTCTACGTCGATGACATTATCATTTCTGGGAACTCGTCATCGTTCATGGCCGAATTCAAAGCATACTTATCAACGTGTTTTCATATGAAAGATCTTGGCATACTTAAGTATTTTTTGGGTATTGAAGTTGCACGAAGTCCTGCCGGTTTCTACTTGTGTCAACGAAAGTATTCACTGGATATAGTCACTGAAGTTGGTATGCTCGGATGCAAACCAACCGGATTTCCGATCGATACGAAACATCGTCTATCTGTGGCCACCGGCGAGATTCTTCATGATCCCGAACGATATCGACGGCTTGTTGGACGTCTTGTCTATTTAGCTGCGACTCGACCTGACTTAGCTTATGCTATTCATGTGCTCACTCAATTCATGCAACAACCACGACTCGAACATTGGGACGCTGCTTTGCATGTGGTACGATATCTTAAGGGGACACTTGGTCAAGGTATTTTGCTTCGAGCCGATTCACCATTTCATTTGACGGGATGGTGCGACTCCGACTGGGCTGGCTGCCCATTGACACGACGATCGGTGACGGGATGGATTGTTCAACTTGGATCGAGTTTGGTCTCTTGGAAATCGCAGAAACAACACATTGTTTCTTTATCCTCTGCCGAGGCTGAATACCGAGCAATGACAGAAGTTCTTCGTGAGCTGAAATGGGTTAAAAGCCTTCTATCCGACTTTGGCATATCACATGATCGACCAATGACCATTCGATGTGATAGTCAAGCAGCGATACACATGAGTGCCAATCCGGTTTTCCATGAACGGACTAAACACATCGAGAAGGATTGTCACTATATACGAGATGAAATCCTCAACGGCACGGTCGCAACTTCACACGTCTCATCGCAAGATCAGTTAGCAGACATTCTCACCAAAGCATTGGGACGTAAGGAGTTCGACAACTTCCGTTTCAAGTTGGGCATTCGCGACTTACATGCTCCAACTTGAGGGGGGGGGAGGTATTAGAGAATATTGTATAGATATTCTCTTTAGCTTGTAAATAGGAATGTTTACATATTCTCATAAATTTAGCATAATCGATATTGGACATATGTGTGTATATATAAACAAGACCATTAGGTCAATGATATAACAAGAAGAATATTTTCCAAAGCGCCTCTGGTTTCACATCCCAAGACTTTAATTTGCCTGGAGACACTCCTCGCTAGGATTGTTGTTAGCAGGTTGCACTACAACAACGAGCCACTATAAGGCCTAAAAGCCTGGTATTGTAATGTAATGTCTCAAAAAGTCAAAATCATTGTGATGCAAAAACAGTTTTCCATTGGTTTTGATGGATGAGAATTATTATAAAAGATAAGTTCTTAATATTGATTCTTAAACGAAAATTTAAGATATATTTCAAAGTTGTGTTTTTCATTTTACGAGGAACTGATAACTTAATAATACAGTATGTTTTTTTTCCAAAAACATATTAATAGCTTTTATACTCTAAGGGGGAAAATGCAAAGTCAGATAGTATTAGCTCGAGGATGTTTCTTCCAGTGGCTTTCACTTGTTCACTTTATAATCACATTTCGCTTTCTTTCTTCCATTTCTGTCTTTTTCTCTTTATTCACTTTTATTTTATTTTTTATTTTCCTTATTCTATTGCTCTTTTTGTTTTCTCTACCTTTTTGCCTTTTGAAAATATATATATAGCAAATAATGCATGTTAAATAAGCTGTATTAGCTAGATCTCTCTTTGTTTTTTTTTTTTTTTTGGTTCTAAGGATTTATTAGATCTTGGTTTCATGTAAGAAACTATATTATATTAAACTGTGAACGTTTTTCTAAGGTTTCACGTAACATACGAAACTTATTCAACCCACATGGCCACATGCATTATAAACCTTCAAAATACATGATACTTTATTTTATTCAAAATTACATAATATTATATTAAAACGTGTTGCAGAGACATATGCACATTGGACATTAAGAGAATTTAAGATAGTTTTGCATAACACATTTATCAGTTCAGTCGAATTTTGAATAAATGATATCGTTACAAATTAAGACGAAGACGAACTGAGACCTTCGTTGGAAGCCTATTTAATTCACATGAAAAATTAAAAGTGTGTATAATTTAGTTTTTTTTCAGCGTGGAGGTAAATTCACACACGTGAATAGTATTATCTTGAAATATGAAGAAGGGCGTGGGATAGCACCGACGGCGCACAGGGGTAAGTGATGAAGATTGAAGAGAAGTTCCCGTCGGTGAGTCACGACTCACGGAGTAAAGACTTAACCAGACTCGTGTGAAACCGGCTACTTTTTCTCCACGTGTCCCTCTTTTGGGCCCATCTTCGGCCCACTTTTCGTCCCTCTTTCTCCGAATTTCTGAAACATTTTCAAAACATATATTTTTTGGTAACTGTTTTTTGTATGCTTGAAAATTGAAACAATTTTTAGAGCGTAAACTCGTAAATGTTCCGAGTTCGATTCTACTCCGAAACAAAATCGTTGCATCATTGCATGTATGGCTACTTGAAACTCTTGTGTCTCGACCCAAGTGCTTTATCAGAGATGAGCTTGTAGAAAACTTATACCAATAAACCTAATCAACTCTATATTAGTCGGACTTGGCTCGGACACCACTACGAATTATAAAAAGATGTCTTATGCCAACCCACTATAACTATAACCAAATATCTTTTTTTTTTTGATAAAGATAACCAAATATCTTTTAACTTTATAGATATCCATATTGCAGAAATTAATAAAAATGGAGCTAAGTATTTTTTTTTTCTTTTCTTTTGAGATAAATGAGTTATGTGTATATTATATTTTTCTGTCCCTTTCGATTGTTCCCTCGTAGGTTTTTATATTTTTGTGAAAGATGGTTCTCTCTTCTTTTTTAGATGTCTTAGAAGTTGTTTTTATATTTGTGAAAGATCACTGTCTCTCTCTTCTTTTTTAGCCGTCGTAGGAGTTTTAATGGACTTTAGAATCTCTACTTATTTAGGAAGGAATTCAAAATATGTGAGCCATGTTATGAACCACTCATAGGTGCATTCCCACTTTGAATTTTTCAGTCTCACTTTTGATGATTTTAAAATACGTGATATGAACCTGATGTAACCCTTTTTTCTTTTTGAAACACAAAATGATTTATATCATCCTTAGAACAAGTTCAAAGTATACAAATTGAGAGCTTACCCAAATTACGAATTTTTAATAGTTTTGAAGAAACACGAGTACAGTTTAGGCATCTTAGAACATCATTATTGCAGGGTTCTTAAGGGATTATTAACCCAAAAAAAAATTAAAAATAATAAAATAATTATGAACAGTGTAAGAACCGGTTCTTAAGGGGTTCTTACACTGTTCTTAGCCACGTGTCAACCCTTAATTCGCCGGATTTTTTTTTGCCAGATTTTTTTTTTTGCCAAATTTTTTTTTTTACTTTTTCGTAAGTTTAACTTTAAAAAAAAAGTTAAGAATTTTTTTAAAATTTTTTATTAACTTCAACTTTAAAATTCTAAACTTTTTTTACATATTAATGAATTGGAATCGTTCGGTGGGTGAACAGGAAGCGATTCATAGACAAGATCAGAAAAAAACCCAAATCGAGCGTTTTTTTGCATTTTTTTTTTCAAAATCTATGTTTAAAATTTTATGTTTTTATGTCAATTATGTTTAATTAAAAAAATAAACTCTATTTAAAATAAAACAAAATTATTAATTTTTTTTAAGAACCCCTAATAGGGTTCTACCAATAAAGCATCAAAAACCGAAGTTTCTTAACAGAGTTTCTTAACTTCAAATTTATAATTAAATATTACTTAAGAAACTCAAATGGGTTTCTCCCAATAACGATGGTCTTACTACAAACTACTAGGAAAGCATTCGTATATTTATATAATAAAAAATCTTTTTGTTTTATCTCATATAATATATTGGATATCCGACTAAAATTGTACTATATTGTATGAATGCGACTACCAGTCTATGTCATTGTCATAATATTATTGACTAATTAGGCTAAGAATCTTTTCATTTGATATTTTTATATGAATGAAATTATAAACTATGGTGGTATTATTGACTTTACAAAATATGTTCTAAAAGATAGTAATTGTCAATAATATGCTTAATCTGAAATAACCTTTGTTTAGGATTTGAGATAACGAAAGTTGTAACACTTAACAGTTAACACTTTCATATATTGCATAGTAATAAGAGTACAACAATGGTGGTATCCTTATTCTAAATTGGCATATCGATGAAATCACGTAATGTAAAATATTATAATTATGAAAATATTTTTTTATACATCCAAAAGACCAAAACTGCATGTAAAATATTTAAGTTCGGTTAAAAATATTTGATTCGTCTGAAATATTTAAAGAAAACACAGAATTATTATTAATAAATAATTTTTATAAACACGATAGTTGTTGTGACAAGTAGTCAAGTACGCATCAAGATACCGATGAGCTCTGCGGAAGTCGCAATGAACTCAGTTACTTATACTAATAAGACATATTAAAAAAAAATTTCAATATAAAGACCCTTTAACAAAATAAAAAAACATATTTGTATAGATTAATATTTAATTTAATTTTCTTTACAAATTTAACACTTAGTTTTTTATATTTTTTTTTTGTTTTTTAGCGTGTAAATGACGAAAATACTTTTTTTTATGTCTATCTATGAACCGTCTACATGCGTACGCGTCGTATTATACATGATCCAAATTGTTATGAATAATACAAAAAGTACTTAAAATTATGAATAGTGATTTAAATGCTAAAAAACTTTATTAAATCAAAAAGTGTTAATTCTTACAAAACACCCTACTAATAATCTCAAAAATACTTGCATGATATATGTATACTAGCTAGGCCTGGAACGGATACGGATACTCTGTTTTTTGAAGGTATCCGTATCCGTATCCGTATCCGCCGGATATACAGTTTCACTATCCGTATCCGTATTCGAAATATCCGGATATCCGGTTTTTGGATATCCGTATGCGAAAGTTGATTAAAATTTTAAAAATATGGAAAATACCGGATATTTGTTTTTTTTAAGGTATCTGTATCCGAATCCGGATCCGAAAGCTCCGGATATCCGCTTTTTTAAGGTATCCGTATCCGAATCCGGATCCGAAAGCTCCGGATATCCGGGTTCCCATGTTATGGTATGAAAAAAAAATTGAAAAAAATGAAAAAAAAAAAAAAATTCATTAAAACGGATATCGGATATCCGATCCGGAATTTTTTTATTATCCGTATCCGTATCCGGCGGATATGTTATTTCATTATCCGTATCCGTATCCGGACTATCCGAATATTCGTTTTTCGGAGCGGATCGGAGCGGATACCGGATCGGATACCGGATACCGGATAATAATCCCAGCCCTAATACTAGCTACCTTTAATCAAAATTTAAAATCTTATTCTTTCATGTAGTCTGGTTTCAAGTCAACTACATACATATATCATTATCAAAAAAAGAAGTCAACTACATATATTTAAACTCCAGTTTTTTTTTTTTTTAAACTCTTCAGATTCTTGGTGATATATGAAGGGTAATTAAGACAAGATCTTAATGAATCAGCTTCAGTCTAAAACTTAGGATCTTATATCTATCACTGTTCAAAATTGTGAGAGTAACCGAATGAAATAGCAAATAATGGGCTTGATTGGAAAGAGTTTTAGAGGCTGCACACAGCCATATTTATTTCTATAGCTAATTTTTGTTTCCAATCATGATTTTTACAGATTTTTAAACCTACATCATTTTGTATTATTTTTTAGCTGTAGAGAGCTATATTTCCACAACCCATATTTCATCTCTTTCACTAGCCACATCCAAAATTCTACAGCTAAAAAACCTACAGTAAAAAAACCACAGCATAAAACCGAAAGGTACAACTGTTACCAATCAGGCCCAATATTGAGTTTTTTTTTTAACCAAAAAAAAAAATATTTGTTTTTAATATGGCATTCAAATACGTTGGTTCCCTTTTTGATGTCATCTTTTCTCTGATTTTGCAACTTTTTTTTTTTCCTTTTTGGGCTTTGAGTGAATTGTGCTTTTAAACTACCTGGGCTTTTGTCTTCCCCCTTTAGGACCAATTTCAAATACGTTGTATCCTCGAGTCTTTGAAGCATTATAGCAAATCCATATTCTTTATTTATTCAACCAAATAATCCATTCGCAGTAGTTTTATTCACATTATCGTCGCTACAAAAAAAATGAGTTATTGTGACGAAACTTTGAGACAAAAAAATTTGGTCACAATTTTGTGACATTTTAGATACGAAGTTGTGACCAATTTAAATTGTCACAAATTCCTAGTTGTTTCGTTACAATATTGTGATGAAATAAGTCGTAACAAAAAATTGTCACAATTAGAGACAAAGCTGTGACGATAATAGTAACCGTAACAATTGTGACAGTATTATAACTAATATGTAGTCACAAATCATTTACTAACTTGTGATGTAGTCACAAATCAGTTACTAACTTATGACGGATATGCCAGTCGCAGTTTTTGATATTACAATAACTAAACATGAGTCAATTATAACTAATTGGTGACAAACATTATTTTGTAGCTCAAATGAAGAACCTGAATATTTTTTTTATAGATATTAACAAAAAAAATTAGAGATCCAGTATCATAAACTAGTTCATCTTAAAGTTGGTGTTCTCAAATGATTTTTTTTTACGAATTAATATGTTAAGGATTATCTATGTTTAATGTTGCAACGCGTTATGAAAAATACGATCTTTTGATTTTGGCAGATAAAGTAACTAAGTAAGTTATGTGTCGTATCTACAAATGACTCAGAATAAAATTCAACACTATCGTGATACAACCAAGAGGAACATTACTTTATTATTTTATTACTTTTCCACGGTAGATTTTGACATTTGGTGTAGAGCTCGTTGACTTAAGTGGTGACTTTTTCATTAAGCGATTGTATTGACGTATGCGGTGATATCTTTTTATTATTATTATTATTTTTTTGAATCGTCGAGATTTCGGGCCCGTAGGTCCGTACATCCCCAGAGCGGAGCCCAAACTATGTTAAAGTCACTCATTCGGAGGAGACCCCTCCCAACGGAAATCGAACCCATGGCCGGTAGAAGAGGCACATACCCACTCCTCCTTAACCACTAGACCAACTCAACGTTGGTATGCGGTGATATCTTCACTTATATAACTAATAACATTTAAGTCTAACTAATACAATCATTAACATAGATATACAATGCATAATAAGTTAGTTATATAAGTGAAAATAAGTACGTTGAAAGGTAAAACCGAGAAGTAGCAAAAGTGTTTACAGAGAATTCATAAATTAACCTGGTCGATATTCATAGGAAATAAGACTTTTTGTTTAGTCGTGGTCTTGCTGGTGATCAAGTCCGGTTGTTAGTCAACCACTGTCGGTTTTCTTTTGTCCGTCGTTTTAATCATCATGTGCAAGAAGAGTTTGGTAGCAAAGTGATCTTTTCCAAATTTGTTTTTCCAAATATAAGTACTTATCATGTGTCTAAAATAAAACAAAACAAAGTGAAAAGCGATAAGTGCCTTCGACAAGCGTTTATTTTAGAACTTGATCTTAGACACTACTCACGAATATAAAAAAGGTTGTGCTTTATCTTAGACACTAGTCATTATTTTTTGACAAGCGTTTATTTTTTTTCAAAGCGCTCCTATGAATATCGACCAGGGCATTATTTTTTTGCAAAAGTTAAGAAAAATGCTAATAGGCTGGTTGACTTTTTTAATTTTTGTTTCTATCAATATAAATGCAAATATTAAAGTTGATCATAAATACCGGAAGCTCTGGTAACAAGTTGTCCCGTTGTAGGTGGGGTTGACGTGGTCGAGTCACTTTGTCATATAAACACATCACGTGTCTCCACGTAGGACGCAGCAGAAAATATTTTTATATTGACTAAAATACCCTTCACCACCAAACACCACCAAACACCACCAAGCACAAGACTTTCAAACGCTTCTTTCATGGCGGATTCGCTCTCTCTCTCTCTCTCTATCGTTATTCTAACCAATCCTAAACAGTTACATCACTATTGGCATGATAAGTTAGTTATCAATGGTGATAGCAGCATCGGTAAAATCTCTGCAACATTCGTCGTGCTTCTTGAGATTCCACCGGAATCCGATCGCAACCCGGAAAGCCTTTCTTGGTTTCGGGTTCGTTTCCAGACATAACCAGATTCGATGTGAGAGTATACGTTCCTCGTCGGAAAGCCAAGGGAAAAGAAGAGGTGAGGCGGCGAAGAAAAGAAATCAATCGCCGGACAGATGTGCGGCGGAGGGAATACTGTTCGGAGGAGGAGAGACGGAGGAGATAACGGAGGTGGGGACGATGATGCCGGAGAGGATAAAAGTAGTGATATTGACGGCTTGCATGATGTGTCTCTGTAACGCCGACCGAGTTGTAATGTCCGTCGCGGTGGTTCCACTCGCCGAGAAGCTTGGCTGGTCGAGTTCTTTTCTAGGGGTAGTTCAGGTATTTTCTCAATTTCCTAATTTTTTTGGTCAAATCTTTCATTAACTCCACTAAGTACATTCTTGATCAAGCGAATCGGTAAGAGATCATCAACTTTATACGAAAAATGTTAGATTTCTATATTTGGTGTCCCGATATAAATAGCTAAACATGTCACACATATTTAAAATATAAGTTAAGATTTTTAAAAGCACTATATATTATAGAAACGGATGACGTATATATGTAAAACACTATGAAAGTTGAAACCATTGAAAGAATATCGGGTGATTCAAGAATGTAACAAAGTTGTATTCAAGAATTGAAAGGGAATGGTTGTTGAAGAAAGGGAAACAAAAAGAAAAGGAACACAAAAATAAATCTTCACATTTACACCAAAACAAAAAAATATTTTTTAATATATATATATATATATATTTTTT
>PKML01044849.1:951703-1055873 GCA_002933935.1 Eutrema yunnanense | reverse complement strand
GTCGGAAATTTCCGACGGATTTCCGACGGATTTTACTTTCCGACGAACTAGAACCAACGGGCAAAATCCGTCGGTTTCCCGTCGGAAATGTCTAATTCCGACGGGAAACCGACGGATTTTGCCGTCGGTTCTAGCGTGTTTTCTTGTAGTGAACCAATCAAAAATATCACTTACATTTTCCTCGATGGAATCAACTTCAGTAAATTGAATACCACTTTTTCCAGTTGTTGTTGCACTTCCTTACGAACACTCTCTTTGCTGGCAAAGGCCTTGATGGTAATCGGCCCGATCCTTCCCAACTTCTCCCAGATAAATGTCTTGATTCTCGGGCCAATATCTGTTGCATGTACGTATTTAGGTTTGCTACAATTCTCTATATCCCACATAACAAGATTTTCTTTTTCATCCTGCGTTTACCACCAAAAAAAATTCAATGTTAAAAGAAAAAGAAAAACTAAGCTTTATGGAAGAACATTCAAACTTTTGATGTGATGCGTTTACCTCAAACGTTATTTTTTACTATCACAACTTCAATAATAGTTGATAAAAACGTCGTTGTCGCATTATTAATCAATTGATGACCAATGTATGCCCTAATCGAACATACTATCCGATTAATATATCGGATCGCTACATGTAAGAAAATGGTATCGAGAATAGTTTAAGAAGATGTTGATAAAAGTATTAACCTTGAAATGAAAAACGAGACTAGAAAAGTAACACAACAATTCCCGCTAGTAGTAGAACAAACCAAAACCAAATGAAATGTGCTTTAGAGAAGAACAACACCCCATGAGCCATGTACTCTTCTTCTTCTTCATCGTCTAGTTCACAATTAGGGGTCCCCTCAGCTTCTTCTCCTTGCACTTTTCCTTCATTGTTTTTAGCATCAACCAAAGTCAGTAAATCCAAAATCATGCTATCTACTCCACATCTTGGGTTTAGTTGAACTCAATTGAAAATTCCAGAAAAATATTAGGAATCTCAAAAACTTGCCTTTGATGGACTCTCCACCACGGTAGTCTCTAGAGGCTTATACGGAAGACAATCACCACTCGCCATGTCTTCAAGATTGAGCTGGTCCCACGCCTACTTGACAACCAAATGCACATCAAGCAGAGATCAGAGAGGTATTTTCTTTGAAAGGGAAACTTGTGAGAAATCTCAACTTGAGAGATACCAAAACTTGCCTTTGAACGACTCCATACAAAGTTATCAGGGTTTCTACGATCCACATTTTTACTACTAGCCCATAAGTCCCACTCCCGCTTGACAGCCAAATACACATCAGGACAACCACGATCCGACATGTCTTCAAGATTGAGCAAGTCCCACTCCTGCTTGACAACCAAATGCACATCAAGCGGAAATCAAAGAGGTATCTTCTTTGAAAGGGAAACTTGTGACAATGACACAGTAAGGTAAGTTGGTTGAACGCAATTGAAAATTCCAAAAATGAGAAATCTCAACTTGAGAGATATCAAAACTTGCCTTTGAACGACCCCATACAAAGTTATCAGGGTTTCTACGATCCACATTGATTTTACAAGAATATGAGTTCCATTCCTGCTTGACAACCACCAAATGCACATCAGGGCTTTTTTCTTTGAAAGGGAAATATGTGGCAAAAAGACATTAAATGAAAAATGTATCGATACAGTATTTAGAAGCAGAGAGAGAGGCTTACCCAATATCCATGTTCTCCAGTCTTGAGATGCGTGCAGAAATCGTCAAAGCTTTTGCAAGCAAAATGGCATACACTGCAATACCAGGGAGATTCCCCCGTTTCAGTGTACTTGTCCTGAAGAACAAGCATTGTTGTCTTGTGTTTATCATCCGAAGACCCTGAATCCATATCATCTGTAGAAAAGAAAAGAAAAAACTAACAAGTTCAGAAACAGCTTTGCTTTTGCTGGTTATATAAATTCAACCGAGAGGGAGGACAAAGAAACACCTGACAGTAAGCTTTTCCAGAGCCACTCTTTAGGAACATTATTCAGAAAGCTTTTCCAGCGCGAGGATGGATCTGGTTGATGATATGCCAGAAGAACGCGGGCATCTGATGCCCGGGAGGGTTTTGAAAGAGCTATCAGTTCCAGTTCATTAGGACCACCAAATATGAGCATTGTAGTAGCCGGAAATGAATCCGGCCAGTTCCAGTTACTCATCACCGTTGTAGGTCCTGGTTCAGTAAAGGAAAGCAACGTTGAACCGAAACCCTAATTAAAGAAATCCATTTGTACTTGTACTAACAAAATGAGATGAAAGAAGATTAACGTCTGGCATTGTTAAGAGCGATTCCACTGGAAGAAAGCTTTCTCAGGACGTCTTCACCAGGGCCCTCTCTTAGGTTGCCAATGGCAGTGATGGTGACAGGATCAGAGTAGCCTGATTTCTTCAACGCCGTTTCTATTCTCGGACCGACCAGACAAGGATCAAAACCATCGGGAATCGGACAGCTGCTGATGTTCCACCACACACACGTTTTCTTCAGCGTCGCCATTTTCCGCATCATCTCGTATCTTATTTACTATTCAGATTCAAATTTAGGTCTCCAATCTAGAACGTAAACATCAAATAAAACATTCGGAGAGATTGACACGGTTAAATCAGAATCACCGACCTCGTTTATTGTCGAGTCTTATAAATGTTGACAGATAAGTTCGGTTGGTTTATATGGGCCGATACCCGTGGCCCATTCGTCACAAATGTTTTCTTTTTTTTCTCTTCCAAAAATACAGAGAAAAGAAGACCCTAAGACGACGACTAATTTATTTTTTAAGGAAAAAAAACGTAACAACAATATTGTCTTCTTCAGGCCTGCGAATTCGGATAGTTCGGTTTTTGAAAATCTGCCGAAAATAACAAGCAATGCAAGAGAATAATAATGTTCCCAGATCAATAAGCTTTCAGTTTATTGTAAACAAAACATGTGAATGATCTCAAGTTTTATTTAATGGAAGTAGATGTTCAAAAAAAAAAAAAAAAGGTCAATGATAAGCGCTAAACGTTTAAGGGAGATCAATAGTAAATCATTTTGGATCAAATACTAGACAACTTCTATTTTGCAAATTTATAATCTCCACTGCTGATTCAGGCTCCATAATCTCCCTGATCAAACTTGTCTTCTGGGTAAAACACAGCAACCACTTCGTTCCCTCCAAATTTCCTACCATTCATCCCGTTTCTTGCCCTCGATGCACTATCAGTATCGGCATACTTCAAACACCTGCACATATATATATTATCCACAGTTAGATAATCTCACTAAATAAAAATTCTACAAGAGGAAGAAAGAGACAAGGTATTTGGTAACCAACCTTGCCAAGGCCTGGCACTGGCTCACCGTTGGGGCTGGGACGCGGAATCACAACATTGGTCAATGCACCTGCATTTCAAGAGTTAAAGAACAAACATTTCCAATGCAAGAGAATCAAACAGAGGCAGAAAAAAAAGCGTTAGTTTTTTTCTTCTTCTAATAAAGTGTGGCCTTTGGTGAAAAATAAATAAGGGTTTATGCAGTCTCCAGTCTGTGTATGTTAGGGCTGATTCTTTATAGCAAAAGGCTGTAAAACAGACATATACAACCAAGAAAACAGAGACAAATCAATATGCTTTTTAATCTTATATCTCCATTAATGGATCTTAAAACGCAATAAAGAGCTCTCTTACCAAATTTTCCGCCTTCTTGTCTCATGTCTTCCATTATATCTTCATACTCCACGTCGTCTCTAAGCTCATCCTCGGTAACAACTTGAGTCAGACATACGACTGTTGTGGCCGCTGCGCCCGGCTGTAACATAATCCTCTGCATAAGAGAAATTCATCAATCTTTCAATTGATAAACCATAAAGAGACAAAGGTTGCCAACATCTCTATCTGTTAAAAATAAATTTTACCTGTAAAGCAATCTGCTGCTGTGCATGCAACAATACACTCTCTTGTTCAGGTTTCGGTTGCATTGTTCCCTGGTTAGCACGTCTCACGGTAAGAGTCTTATCTCCCATTTTGATACCATTCTGTGCAGCGCACGCGATATCTGTAACAGAGAGGTCTTAGTACACACAAAAGGCGTATCCTTTAGAGTTCCCAGTTTCTCGATCTTGTAAAAGATCGAAGCCCTTAAGGGCTCCAAAGGACTCCAACAACTCCCTGACTTGTGCCTCGGTGTAATATGGAAGTCCACCAACAAAAATACGATCTGGACCCTCAAGCCCACCAGAAGCACCTGGAGTCAGACCAACAGCAGCTAAGTTTAGATTGGAACTGGGCTGGCTTGGACCAAGAGTTGCAGCTAGAGATGGGTTATAGTCACTAGGTCTCCTCACCTTCACTGGAGCTCCCTGGGACAGAGGAAAAAAATAATTATTAGAATTCTTATTTGTATATACCAAAGAATTGCCAACACTAAAACTCAACCAAATAGTTGGTAGCGTGGTAAACATTGAAAACATACCTCAAATACAATCCCATCCAAAAACAGCCATTTTCTCCATCCATCCGGATAAAGCCTCAGGGCCTGATGGCTTCTCAGCATGCTTTTTCCATTCAAACTGGAATGCAATAGGGACAGAAATCATCCAAGAGATTCAAGGCTTCTTTACATCCGGTGTTCTGCCGAGATCTATTAATTGATTTTCCTTAGCGAAGCAGTTGTGGCTTAGGAGGAGAACAATGAAATATTATAAATCCTGTTGGTTTTTATGGGAGTTTTTTTCTTCTTCAAAGAAATAATATAAAGAATACTGTTTCTGATTAAAACTAATTAGAGTAAAATATCCAATACTGACAATTAATATATTCCGAAGCTGAGCTGTCAATTACGAAACTATTGGTAAACAAACACCAAGAGATCTCATCTTTCCCCACTTCAATGGAAGAGATCGTCGATCAGACCTTCTTTCGCTACTGCGTCCTCACCCTAATCTTCTCCGGCCCACCGACCGCCGCCGCTCTTAAATTCCTCCAAGCTCCCTACGGCAAACACAATCGCACCGGATGGGGCCCCACCGTTTCTCCGCCGATTGCTTGGTTCGTCATGGAGAGCCCGACCTTGTGGCTCACGCTCCTCCTCTTCCCCTTTGGCCGTCACTCTCTCAATCCTAAATCTCTCCTCCTCTTCTCTCCTTATCTCCTCCATTACTTCAATCGCACCATCATTTATCCTCTTCGCCTCCTCCGCAGCTCTTCCTCCTCTTCTGAAAAAAACGGCTTTCCGATCAGCATCGCCGCCATGGCTTTCTCCTTCAATCTGCTCAACGCTTATATCCAGGTACGCTTGTACCTGATTTCGGTTTCGTTCGATTGTTTCGATTTTCGGTTTGCATCTACCCGGTTCTCAGTTCTTGGTTTGGTTTTATGTCTGGGTGGATTCTGAACAGGTGAGGTGGGTTTCTCATTACAAGAACGACTACGAAGACGGACAGTGGTTCTGGTTGCGGTTTATTATTGGGACGGTGGTTTTCATAACCGGTATGTGGATTAATATCACGTCGGACCGGACTCTTGTACGACTGAAGAAAGAGAACCGGGGAGGTTATGTGATACCGAGAAGAGGCTGGTTCGAGCTAGTAAGCTGCCCGAATTACTTTGGAGAAGTGATTGAGTGGTTGGGCTGGGCTATAATGACTTGGTCTTGGGCCGGGATTGGGTTTTTCCTCTACACGTGTTCCAACTTGATCCCGCGCGCACGTGCGAGCCACAGATGGTACCATGACAAGTTCAAGGATGAGTATCCCAAGACTCGGAAAGCTGTTATTCCTTTTCTCTACTGAACCAAACTATTTTATGTCTCAAGTTACCGGTTTATTTCTCCTATACGGTTTAGTTCTCCTATACTGGTGTGTATTCTCCAAGAGTGCAAAACTGTGTATCATTTAGACAAATCTATAATAAATATATCAAAGGTTTGAGAAGAAGAGTGAAAAGTGTTACGTATGTCATGTGACTCAAAAGACAAAACTAGTGTTCTAACGAAACAAGACATAACAATACATAAATGAATCCAAAGACATAAGTCACTCACTGCAAATGATTGATCCAATCCAGAAACCATGTTCCAGAAGCTAAACTAAAGAAAGCAGGCTTCAAGTCGCTGTTCCTCCACTACAGTTTTGTGTTTCTCTTTGCTATTGCTCAAATCATGGACAGTTCTGAAAAAAGCCTCTTCCCAAGGAAATCGGAAAGAGCTTCAAGATCCTGCGAGTTTTGTCTTTGTGTTAGTCAGCATTTGGTTTGGTCTGTGAATGATTCAAAAGACGGTGTTTTGATCAGATTATTGACTTACAAACAATGTCTTGTTTTGTGCTTCAGGCGAAGCTGGGGTTAATTATCTCTGGTTTCCCGGATTCTGAACCATCTTCGTCATCTTCATCTTTCTTCAGACTCTCCTCTGATTCCTCTGCAGCAACTTCACGTGCAGCTGCGAGCTCCTTCTCAAGCTCCTCTTGCTTTTCCTGCAGTCCTGACATGCTCAGAGTCTCTGCGATCTTCTGCTTGATCTGCTGCTCAAGCGTCTCAATCTTCTGACTCGCTTCGGTGTCACCTGGCGTCTGGCTCGCCTTTGCGGTCTCCACTTTCAGCAACTCGACCATGCTCTTGATCTCTGGTGTCCTCACCACCTCCTCAATCTTCTCGGTGATTTCTTGGTTTAGCTTTTCAAGTTTTTCTTGAAGGTTTTCGTTCAGAACAAAGGTCTGCTCCGCCACATCCTTCAGATTCGGTTTCACAGCCTCCAGCTCCAGACCCATTGACTTTAACACACCCGCCATCTCTGCTTCGACCTCGCTTTTCGTCTTCAAAACTTTTTCTTTCAGTTCATCACTTAACTCTTCAAAAGATGATGCCCCTGAGCTTGCAACCTCGGCTTTGATTGCCTCAACCTTTTCTCTGATTTCAGGGAGGTCCACAGCTTCCTGAAACCGCTTATTGATCTCCTTTTTCACTGAAGCAGCTTCTGATGCTGCCTTGGCTTTGGAAAAATCCCTCAGCATGTTCAGCTTAGATTTTATGCTCTCGTAATTAGGCGCGTCACTCAAACGGGTATTGAACTCTTCCTTGAGCTTCTCAATTTTCTCGATCAGAACCGGGTGCATAAGATGCTCCTCTGAACTCGCTTTCGAGAACTCTTCGCGCATTGCCGTTAGCCTCTCCTCCAAACCCATTGCTTTTGCAGCTTCAGTGTACTCATCATCGATCTCAGATTTAAGTTTCTCAATCATCTCATTAAGAACTTCACTCGAAGGCTCGTCCTCTGAAGACGTCTCCTTGGCTTTCAGAATCTGCTCCCTTAGCTTCTCAACCTCGCCATCCAGCGTCCGGCTAGTGGAGACCACAGCGTCCCTCTTCTTCATGTTGACTTTCCTCTCCGGCTCTATTGGAAGATCTTCAATGAACACTCCAATCTTTCTGTACTTAGCCATCCTGTGCTTCAGCAGCTCCTCCCCACTCATTTTTCCGAATTCCTGAAAAAACCCAAAACAAAAGTTAGAAAATTTTCTGATCCACATTCAGCGCTGAGGCAAATTACTATGCGTACATTCATGTTTTCATTGATAGCAATCTTTATCTGCTGCGACGTCCATGAAGGATCAGCATGGGCGCCACCAAGTGGTTCCTGTACAACATGTAAGAGCGTAACTCATTGATCCAAAGCAACAAAAGAGGTGCAAGAGGCTAAAACAAATAGATTAGAGGTAGGATCAGTTACAGGTATGATTCCATCGGCAACATTTAGCTTGACCAGCTCCTTGGAGGTAATTCTAAGCTTTTCAGCAGCCTGCGTACAAGAGTTTCATTCAATTCTAACATCAGATTCTACACGATCACTTAAACGAGTAGCAGAACAGTGTACAGACCTCAGGAGCAGCCTTGGAAGTCTTCCACAAGATCGCTGCACAGGCCTCTGGACTGTGAAAGCAAAACAATAGACAGAATAAATCAACTTGTATAAATATCATATTATCGTATCTACATTGGGGGAATTTTTTTACCTGGCAACATAGAAAACTGCGTTTTCGAGCATCAACATTTTATTAGCACAGCCAATGGCTAAGGCACCACCAGAACCACCTTCCCCAATGACAATAGAAAGAATTGGCACTTTAAGGCCGAACATTGTCCTCAGATTGTTGGCAATCGCTTCACCCTATTATACAGATAAGCAAAAAAATGTTGTGCTGCAGACAAATCAGTACACTTCAAACATAAAAGACATTTCCTGTACCTGTCCGAGTTCCTCGGATTTAAGGTCTGCATAGGCTCCAGGAGTGTCGATGAATGTCACAATGGGAAAACCGTGATGGTCTGCATAATACATCATCCGTAGTGCCTTCCTGTAACTGTTGTTGGCATTACAGAAATCTGATGAGAGTGTTGTTGACTCTGAATAATTCTATTTTACTACAAACCAGGAAGTTTCTAGAGAAAAACATACCCATGCGGAGTAGGCATCCCAAAGTTACGCATTATATTTTCTTTGGTGTTTCTACCTTTCTGGTGACCGATGAACATATATCGTTTGCCATCTATGGTTCCAATACCTGTCACCATTGCAGGGTCATCATACCCCGCCCGGTCTCCATGAAGCTCCATAAACTGAAACAAGAGCAGAGAGTCCCCAGAATTGAAAAAAAAAACAAAAGTTTATTCCCACTGTATGACAAAAAGGCCATAGTAATGAGAGACCAGACCTTGTCCGTGATGTTATGTATATGATCAAGAAAAGTAGGTCGGTTGGGATGACGTGCAATGTTCACACGTTGTATCGGAGTGAGATGCGTGTAAAGATCTTTCAGTGCCTGAGATTATAATGAAGGGTCAGTAAGAAGTCGTTCCCAGAAAAATTGTAGCTATGTTGACATCAAATTTGAATGGTGGGTCTTCTTTAACCATATAAAAAAATTGAGAACCAACCTATAGTAGCATTTTTACCTGTCTATACTTGGTTTCCAGAGTGATAATCTGCTCAGTGAAGTCCAACCCGGTTTCATTTGCCATCTTCCTCACCTGCATCACAAGGACCAAGGTTAAGAAACTAGACACCACGGGGAAATCAAACGAAGATGCAAGCACAAAGATTAGTATTCATTCGTACATCGACAATCTTCTTCTCCAATTCAACAAGTGGCTTCTCGAAATCCAATGTGACAGGCTTTTGAGTATCCCCCAAAGGTTTGAAAGTGGACAGGTAAGACAAGACTCCGCCTTTCACATTCGGGTCAGGATTGGCAGGCCATGGATGATCAAACTTTTTACCTTTCTTGAGCCGAGAAGTCACATACAGGTCCTTCCTTCTGGTGGTTGTAATCATTGCTCTTCCTAGGGTTTTCAATGAAACCCCACTAACACCATTGCTGGAACTACGCAAGTAATCCGAAGCAGAAGCAGAAGCTCCACCCAATGCTAAGGATGAATGAGACAATGAAGCCATTTTGTTTTTGCTCAAATAGCTGAGGTTGATTTCTTCAATTACTTGAATGGATGCACTCCAAAACAGATCTCAATCCTCTAATTGATAAATCCGACATGGACAGAAACCAACAAAACCAAAAGACAAATTAAGCCCGAGAGATAAAAGAGTAAAAGCAGACAGATTTCTATTCGTCGTGCAATAAAACCGATCAAAATTGAATCCACTCGAGATAAAATTGAAGAACGCAAAATGGGTCAGATTCGTTCCACTGCCCATTTTCTCTCTAGTACCAAATGTCTCAACTTTATCAACAAAAAAGAAAAACCCAGCTCAAGTAATGAAAACCCCAAGAAAACTCACCTCAAAACCAGAGATCCAAAGACGAAGACGGTGTTGTTTCAGAAGGGAGCGAAGGAGGAAGGTAGAGAGAACATCGAAGAGATCGTCGTCGATACGATTAGAGGTGTGAGAAAACAAGTGTATGCGAGTGTGTGAGCGCGTGGATTTGTTTGTGTGGGAAGTGTGTTTCGATATTTCTTATGCAGATTGGGAGAAAAAAACAGCTCTGGATTATTGCCAATTGCCAGAATTTTCCGGTTGGTCGTTAAACCATTTAAAAAGTTTAGACCTTGCTCTTTCGCACGTGTAAGATATTGTTCACTTTCTTCTTTTTGGACATGTTCCGTTGGCTTTGTTGGGGTTAGGTTCTGTGCCGGTGGACTATTCTTCTGCTCTGTCAAATAAATAAAACTTTAAAAAAAAAAATGTAAAAAATAAACTCCGTTGCCGGGACTCGAACCCGGGTCTCTCGGGTGAGAGCCGAGTATCCTAACCAGCTAGACTACAACGGAATTATGTAAACTCTGAAATATTGTGTTATATAACTTCTATGTCTACAGTATTCGATTTTCTCCTTCTCCTCCTCCTCGACCTCGAGTCAAAATTTCCAAGTTCACTTATCCCGTGCGTAGAGATATCCATTTCCATGGAGCTCAGACCTTCCAACAGTAATTACTTCATTTCTTTTTGGCTTTGCTCTTGGTTAATCCGAACAACAACAAGAATGTTTTCTCTGGCGCAGATAACATTCTTGAGCAGCTGAGAAATGGGTTCGCTCGGTTCGAGCTTGTTTCCTCCCCTACTCCTTCTGTTTCAGATTCAATCTCTTCAGCGTCGTTCTTAGGCAGCAATAGCCATGTATTCTTCGCCAGAATCGGTTCCTCGATGTGGGTTTTCCCGTTTTCAGCTCCTAATCAAATCTGACTACTGTATCTAATGAAAACCCTAATCTACCGCACTGTTTTCTATATTCAATCTTCAGGAATCGGTCTCCGGCAGCGAGAAAGGTTGAGCAGTACGCTGTGGATAGAGTTACTGGGGATGGTCGGTGTCTGTTTAGAGCATTGGTAATTCGCACTATCTGTTCTATTTGGATGTGATTGGTTGATTGTTCTTTGTTAGGTTCCTGAAGAAATGATGTAATTGGTTCAATGTTAAGGTGAAAGGAATGGCCTTTAACAAGGGTCTTACTACTCTCAACCCCCGGAGAGAGAGAGATGATGCAGGTGACTATATATTCCATCATAGCCCCCTTTTTTTTTTTTGAATCTTTTATGTTTCTGAAAACTAAGAGATTTAGCTTGCTGAGTTTGGGGATTAAAAATGGAGTCTTTTCACTCTTTTCTCTGGTCTATTGATTGATGAGTAGTTGAGAAACCTCATCCGTTTGAATGTAGAAAACAAATAACTTTGCATTTCTTTAACAGATGAGTTACGTATGGCTGTGAAAGAGGTTATATGCAATGACCCCAAGGAAAGGGACAAGTACAAAGAAGCTTTAGTGGCTATCACAGTAGACGAGTCTCTGAAACGGTGAGTCATATATAAGTAACCATCACTCTTTCCCATATTTTGTTTCAGCTCAATGATGTTTCTCTTATCATTTTTTCTTCAGCTATTGCCAGCGGATAGGAAGACACGACTTCTGGGGTGGCGAGTCCGAGCTACTAGTGAGTAGTTCCTCTGCATTGTAAACTCTCAAAATATATTCAAATCACAAAGACAAACGATCTAAAAAAAGTCAGGGTTTTGCTTTCAACAGGTTCTTTCCAAGCTATGTAAACAGCCAATCATCGTCTACATACCAGAGCACGAGGTGAAATTCCTTTTCATTTTGAGACTTAAATAGACAAGAATCGGTGTTTCTTTTCTTCTAGCAAACTCGGTCTCAATTAGATCCGGGTCTTGACTCATTCGGTATTGTTTTTGTTGTTTTTTTTGTTTTGCAGCATGGGAAAGGAGGAGGGTATGGGTCGGGTTTTATACCGATTGCAGAGTATGGAGCTGAGTTTCGAGGAGGCTGGGGAAAAGGGAAGACGAACAAAAATGTCGTTAGGCTTCTTTACAGTGGTAGAAACCATTATGATTTGCTTCGCTAGACCAACTTTTTTGCCGCCGTTGACTTTATTGATATCATTGAGTGATTTACATTATAAGACACTTTTTATTATTAGTGTGAGAGAGATTGGAGTTTTGTACTCTTGTCAAATTGTTAGTAAAGGAAAAACAAATCTTTCCTTGGGAACAAACTTTCTCATCTCTTTCGGGAATCCCACTAACACCATTGCTCGTGAAATTTAGTAGTCCAAATCGTGAAATTTATATTCGTGGACATAGCCGAAATTTCGATCAACAACCCACTACATCCAAATCAGAACATATTAAACACATCATCAATCTAGTCGAAAGAACATTCCTGAATAACGGAGAAAATGATATAATACTAGTCTTTGATGGACGTGATCTAAAGATGAAACAAGAAAAATACTTTTTAAAAAAGTGCTGATGGTAGAGGTAAGGATCTCAAGAAAGCAATAGAATATGATGATGCAAAATTCAAATGACACAAAGAATAACTTATCCGCCTCCAACTATCAACTTTTGTGTCACAGGTCATACATACCACCGGTCAAAAAACTTATGAGTTTAAAGCTTGCGATTTACAATCTAAAAAAAAGGATGCATATGATTTTTTTGAATTCAAAGATGATATGCGGGTGGAGATGTGCATATTAAGTGGTTGTGATTTATTTAATAAAGAACTCGACAAAGCTTATGAACTCATTAAAGAACACAAAGGTTATGAAAAGGTAATTTTTACAAAACTAGTTTAGATCAAACTAGTTTACAAGACGTTAGATTTTGAATGTATGATGTGTTTTGCTTTCAGGAAATAGACCCAACCAAGTGTTGATGTGACAGTTATCCTGATATGTTTTGTTTTATTTGATCAAGTTTACAGTTATCCTGATATGAGTCATTTTTGTTGAAGTGAAGTAAATAATTCAGTACAAAACAATGGTTGCTACGAAGTTGCTACTTGGCAAAACTCATCAATTAAGTAAATAAATAAATGAGCTCTCCAACTGTTTTCCTTTTCTTTCTTTACATAGTTTGAAAAAACTCATTCTCTTTACCAAAGGTAACTCTTGGAAAATGTAATGATTGCTCAAATGGAAAATTATACTTAGCAATCGACCATATTGATACAGTTTTTTTGTGTTTACGCGAAAAAAGTAAAACATTCATTAAACTCTGCTGATAAATGATCAAAAGATGCAATTTTTATTTCAATATCCATACACAAGTAATCAGGATCCAGGATACTCTTTTTGGCTTATTCTTACTGAATCCAATATACAGAAAGTTGAAAGACTTTCCAACTTACAAAGAGCATATTGTACTTATACTACACTAAATAATGCATCAGTTAACAAATGGAAGCAACAACATGATGAGCTTATGTCTTTCTGACAACCAGATCATCAGACTAAGACATAAACAAATTGAACAACCGTCATTCTCTGCCCCATCCATAAAAAAAAGTTTTCCATATTGTATTTGTATTTATACTAAACTAAATAATGCATCAGTTAACAAATGGAAGTGACAACATGATGAGTTTCTGTCTTTCTGACAACCAGATCATCAGACTAAGACATATAGTCGTTCTTTGTTGCTCAACTCCATGATTTCAAGAGAGCTTTTGTTTCTAGGATATGCGATCTTTAATCGTATGTGATCTTTAATCTTAAGCAAAACATGATAAAAAATTTATTATATTTTGCTCGGATTTTTCATATATTATGCTTATTTTTGTCAATTTGTTTTTTTATTCAATAGTAACAATGTATTGATAGAATTTTAATTGAAAAATAAACTATCATTAAATTCACTAAGAATAAAATCAATTTGATGTTGTGAAAATATTTGATATAAGATTATATAAAATTGAAGATATTTGACATTTTATTTATATGTTATGTAAGAAAAGTGAATTATTCGATAAAATATCATCTAAATTAGCATTTATCAAATTTTTGATATTTGTTAAAAAAAATATTTAAAAGTTTATGATTCCTTATAGTATTTAAAATCATAAAATATTATAGTTTCTTTTACAAGTACAAATACATGTTTCTTATATAACAACTAGATATACACCATCACGTTATTCTTTTGTCCATCCACTAGGATTTAAATATAGGGCAATTCTACAAAATAGCACCCAAAAACTTAAAGTTCAATAATTTAGCACATAGGGGTGAAAATCACAAAACTAGCATTCATTAAAAGGAAAAAAGACTAAACTATCCACAATTATTATTTACAATTAAAAAATCCTAAAAATTAAAAAACGAAAAAGAAATAAAAAAAAAAGCAGATCTGAATCTACTGGGTTTGGAATTTTTAATATTTGACTGAAAAAAAATCTCACATTCAAAACCTCTCTACGAGTACCCTTGCCAACACTCCTTTAATCTCTCCGATCTCCCTTGCCGGCGCGCGTGGTGTCTCACCGCCGCCGGTGAAGGGACCTCCGTAGGATCCTTAATCTTAGGTTTCTCTTCTTGGTATCTCAACGACGATGGTTTTGGGTGAGCTTAGGCGGCAGCGGTAGTTCTCTCGATCTGCGCTTCCTTGCGGCGGGTCTTCGGTGGTTCTGATGTGAAGCTTCCGGTGGGTCTCGGCCTTGTTCTGGCCTCTATGGGTGTCTCCGATGGATTCCGGTACCGCTGATTGGTCACCGACTCTGTAGCTACGGACTTATTTTGGTAAGCTTCATGCCGTGTGCTTTGTAGCTTTGTCGATTTGTGTTGCGAAATTGCAAATTTGGATTCGTCTTTGGTTTGTGTTTTTGGGTTTTAGTCTTAGAATTCGGTTCGGTCAGAGAATTAGGTCCTCTAATTGTTTTTTTGTTGGCTTTTTTATATAGTGTGGAAATCGATGCTTGTTGCTTGAATATACTCATCAAAGGGTTGTGCGAGAGTAGGAATCTGGATGCTGCACACCAGCTGCTCGACGAATTTCCTAAACAAAAATCTCAGCCTAATGTGATGACTTTTTCACCTTTAATCCGCGGTTTCTGTAACAAGGGCAAGTTCGAGGAAGCCTTCAAGTTGTTGGAGAGGATGGAGAAGGAACGAATCAAGCCTTCAAGTTTTATACAATTGCATATAGTTTTATACAATTTTATACATCATTAGTAGATTGATAGAGAAAGCTCTTGCACTGGTCAAAAATCGTAAAAGGAGGATGGAACACTGTATAGTTTTTGGTTTGATCAATAATATTTAGTTGGATAGTTACTTAATCTTCTTCTTTATGATCTTAGAACATTTAGTCTGGTTTTTTTAGGACTAAACTAAAAGTAAGTTTATCTTGTGTTGTTCATCATATATCCTCGTTTCTTTTTTTATGTTTCCACATGACCTTTTCATGTTTCTAATCTACAAGGAAAATGAACAAAATTTAACTATGGTATCCTGTATGGTCTTAGCATCATAGATGCCTAATTTTTTTCAGTTTTTTCAGTTAGTAATGCTTTGTAAACCTCTTAAAGTATTTAGGAACCATTTAGGAACATATATAACGTATTTAAGAAAGCCATCCTAAATCAACATTCTACGTATTTAGGAACCATTTATAGCTTCTTCTTAAAATGAAACGTATTTAAGAACATATATAACGTATTTCGGAAAGACTTCCTAAATGAACTCCTAAATGAACAAATGATGAAAAATGATCATTTCTTGAAAATGAAACGTATTTAGGAACATATATAACGTATTTCGGAAAGACTTCTGAAATGAACAAATGATGAAAACTGATCATTTCTTGAAAATGAATCGTATTTAGGAACATATATAACGTATTTCGGAAAGACTTCTGAAATGAACAAAAACAGAAAACGATATGTATATACATATATGAAATGATCATTTCTTGAAAATGAATCGTATTTAGGAACATATATAACGTATTTCGAAAAGACTTCCTAAATGAACAAATGATGAAAAATGATCATTTCGTGAAAATGAATCGTATATAGGAACATATATAACGTATTTCGGAAAGACTTCTTAATTCCGAAATGAACAAATGATGAAAATTGATCATTTCTTGAAAATGAAACGTATTTAGGAACATATATAACGTATTTAGGAAAGCTTTCCTAAATGATGAAAAATGATGAAAACTGATCCTTTCTTGAAAATGAAACGTATTTAGGAACATATATAACATATTTCGGAAAGTCTTCCTAAATGATGAAAATGATCCTTTCTGGAAATGAAACGTATTTAGGAACATATATAACGTATTTAGGAAAACTTTCCTAAATGATGAAAAATGATGAAAACTGATCCTTTTTTGAAAATAAAACGTATTTAGGAAGATATATAACATATTTCGGAAAGCCTTCTGAAATGAACCAATGATGAAAAATGATCATTTCTTGAAAATGAATCGTATTTAGGAACATATATAACGTATTTCGGAAAGACTTCCTAAATGAACAAATGATTAGGAAAGATTTCCTAAATGTGTAAATGAGAACTTTTGTGTCCATTTATACAAAACTCAAATTTAAGAAGCCATAATACACATTTAGGAATTTATACAATGTAAATAGATTTAACAATTTTTCAAACACAATCCAACAAATATTTTTCAGATTTGTTCATGTGATGACAGTAAACTCTAAATTCCAAATAACCTCTCATTCTTCAACAGATAATTAAAAATCCTTTTAATAGAGGTTTAATTGGAGGAAACGTAAACAGAATGGTCAAGGATTAAAGAATAAAAATAATTGAGGTTGCCACAAGACCCTTAATAAAGTAATAGTTGAATCCTCAGGAAGAAGCTCGTATCGAAGACTATACACCAAAGTTTGAAGTGATTACTTTGTATAAACCCTCGTGAAATAACATGTTAGAATATTAAAAGCCCAATCAGAATTGCTAGCATCACCTGCACAAACACACCTCTCAACTTTACAAAAAGCTTCCACCTTTCTCAATGGATTGGTTTTCAAATCTGATCATAAAGCCAAATCAGAGAAACTTGATTGGAATAAAGAGAAAGTTCAAACAAGAAGAAGTGATCAAATCTAACCATTATAGCGAGGCGAACAACAAAGACACTGTAGTAAGATGACAAACAGTGGCTACTTGCGTACTGAAACTGTTCTTGTTCGACATCTCCACGCAAAACCCTCCTCTCTCTTGGCATCTCTGACTTACTTCTCCAAGGGCTAACCCATTCAGTCATTTTATCGAACATCTTGCTCATCTTCTTCCTCGAATTTGGCCAGAGGAAATGTTTAGAAGGTAAAATGGCCAATACGGATATTTGGCTTCATGTCCACTGATAAAAAACCGAGAATGTACGAAACTAAGAATTTTCCAAGGAAGATGCCCATTTATACACTGAAAGCAATGAAAACCAAAGAGTTAGCTAGCATCTATCGATTTCTCCACTTTCTACTTAAATTCATTGACCCAAAAAAAACAATTATGTAGCCAACTCAGACTATTATAGGCTTAAAGTTCAAGATTCGTCTTCATCAATTAGGTCATCACCAATTACAAATGAGGCCCTTTGTGACCTAAGACTAGCCGGATATGTTCATATCTGCAATTCCACTTATCCATGGATTGATAATACATTACGAGAAATTTGTGAATCAAAGAAGAAGAGAGTTAACCTGATAGATTGGTTTCTTGAGTGGCTCGGAGCAAGTAAGACAATCAAGAACATCCGAACTCTTCAGGGTTACGGATTGTTGTGGTGAAGAAGAACTCGGGCTACTGCTTACGGATCTTCGCGATTGTGCCTCCGTTATCACATCCTCAGGGTCGTTACCAATAGTCGTCATTCTCATTCCACCAACATCTTTTGCGATTGCAGATTCTTCTTCTCGTATCTCTTCCTCCTCGACACTTGCGGCGTCGGAATCCTCGCTGCCGTCTTCTTCTTCATCCTTCGAGACACCTGCGGCGTTGTAATCCTCGTCGTCTTCTTCATCATCTTCATCGGCAGAAGGAAACCGTTGCGTCGATGAATCATATCGAACTTGTAAATGGATTGGGTTGCGTCGAAGGCGAAAAACGGAAAGATCCCGGCGAAGAGGAATCGTTGATGGCTGATGATAATCGATGATTCCCTTTTTTTTTTTTGGAATATTGGACAACATAAGAAGTATGGGCAAAATGGACATTTATGGACATTTGTCTCTTTAATGAATGCTAAAAAAGAGGCTTTTTTATTAGGGTGCTAATTTGGTCAGAAAGTTTTCAAAAAGTGCTATTTTGATCAATTTCTCTTAAATATATCCATTTCTTTTTCAATAAACAAAATAATATTAAAAATCAAAGAAATATCTAATAGAAATTTTATGACAACATCATTATGCTCTTTACATTTTTTTTGATATGTTCTATTCTTTTATGGTATGAACTCATAAATGAGCTATTCACAATTAAGAATTACATCTTCATTAAATATAGACACTTAATATATTTAAATCGGTTTTATCCTTTTACGGAATAGTTCCATTTTACATAAAATTCTCTTTGATTCTATCATAAAAATTAGAATCGTATCTTACCAAAAACATAGTTGATATCATATTAACCTTAACTACCAAGTTAATGTAATTTCTAAAATTCAATGTATCTTACCTAATGACCACAAACCATTATAAATTAGAAAAGGCCCATATTCTCAAGCATTAACGTCAGAAAAGGCCATTTCAGTTTTATGGTTCTAGCTTCGTTGATAGCGAAATGCGATGAGCTATAGATCTCAAAGACATTTTCTGAGAAGGTGAAGCTATTCTGATCCCAAAAGATGTATTGTGATTCAACCATTTCTAGGTAAGGAAATGAAGAAAAAAAGGGTTCGGCTTTTCAGGGTAATTTTGGCCAAGTCGAGAAAGCGAGCGAGAGACAAAGAAAGGAAAAAAAGGTTTTACAATTTCCAGGGTAATTTTGGCCGGGTCGGATTTAATCCGGGTTCGACTTTTTAATTATCAACTAGGATTTAACCCGCGCTATAATTAGCGCAGGGTAATTTTTTATAAATAAATTGTTTTAAAATTTAAGAAAATTTATTTTATCTAAATTTTATAATATGTCTAACTAATGATTATAGATAAAACTGTCAATTTATAATAATTTTTCTATTTAACCCGTTTTGTAGTGAACTAAAATATTATTCGGACTAACCCGTAAAAACTTATAATCTTGAAAACATAACTCTAATATGCATTATTAAATAAATATGGTTTTTGTGGTTAGTTTACGAACTCTTAAAAAAAATAGTTTTCTTGTGTCTAACTTTTTATAAAATTAATAAAATATTTTTCAACTTTTGTTTTGATATATATTCAAATAAAATATAATGAAAAATATAGCAAGATTTTGAATATATTTTTTTCTTTGAATATATATTGATTTATTATTATTTTAAAATATAGTATTAAAAATAATAAAGAAATTAAATAATAAATAACATTTTTAATGCAAAATATATATACTTTCCATATTTTAATCAATAATTTTAAAAGACTATTATATCCTTTCCTATTTCAATTATTCTTTATTATTTGTAATGGCATTACATGTAATAACTTACAAAACAAAGTTCATTTTCAAAAATGTCTTCTTAAATAATATTATTGAGATTTATAAAGATTTGATCCATTTTGCTCTACTAGTTGCAAAATCAAACAAACGAAACTCTTGTAATGGTGCATGGATCTCTCTCACGTAAATTCATGACTTGATGGATATTTGTTAACTCTTAGTCCCTCCATTTGATTCCCGGAAGAGTGAAGATCGTTATGATAGTTGAACTTCTTAAGTCTTAATAACCAATATTGTGATTTGCTCTTTTTATTGAAGCAGTATGTAGTAGTGTGTATTACTGTTTGTATTAATCATCATCTCGATTTTTTCATTTGCTTTATGTTCCTAATCCTTCTTGCAGCTTCCTGTCGAGGAGTAGTTTATCTTTTCAAAGACGAAGACGGCCATCAATATTTTGATGTCTGCTCCTGCTCGGCGTACCTGAAGATTCTTTTTTTTGAGATGTTCATGAATGATCTTTGTATTTCTTTTTTTATAGGTTGTGTGTTTATTGTTTCCATTGCCAAGTCGACATAATCTTCTTTAAAATCTTCACTAGTGTGCACGTTTTCAAGACATATACAGAAGGCATAAATCGGTTTCTGGCAAATTAGTAAGATAAAATTAGGTAAAATTTTAGATAAATAAAAAATGTAAAAAAAAACTCCATTGCCGGGACTCGAACCCGGGTCTCTCGGGTGAGAGCCGAGTATCCTAACCAGCTAGACTACAACGGAATTATGCATTCACTGAGTAATTGTAGAATATAACTTCTGAAACTTCCATGGCTACACTTTTTGTTTCTTCTCCTCCTCAAGTCAAATTTCGAAATCCTCTTATCCGGTGCGTAGAGACTTCCATGGAGCTCAAACCTTTCAACAGTAATTACTTCATTTGTTAGGCTTGTTTACATTATGATTTGCTTCGCTAGACCAACTCTTTTTTACCTCAATTCTTAATCGAATTCAATCGACTTTTTTTTTGTTTTGTTTTGTGTAACAAGGGTTATATTCCATCGACTTTATTGATATTATTATGAAAGAGATTGGAATTTTTGTACCCTTAAGTGTATGTGTTGTTGTTGATGCACATAAGGAGGGCTTTGGGAGACTAAGTCCATGGCCAAATCAACATGAAACCTGGTGTTTATTTGGTTTATGACAATGTTCATAAGTGGTCGATGTGTTGTTATGACTAGGGCTGGGCAAAATAACCGGAACCGAAATATCAGAACCGGAACCGAACTAAAATATATGAACCGGAATCGAACCGAAATTGTCAAAATACCCATCGGATCCTACTATTAATTAATATCCATGGGTATCGGGTAATACCCGGAACCGAACTGAAAATATTTCGGGTACCCGAAATATAATTATATATCTGTTGTGAATAAAAGAGAGAGAGGAAATTGTTATTGTATTATTCCATGAATAAAGAGAGGTATATATAAGTTTACATAGACTTGGGGAGCAAGCTGAATAAAGAGAAATAAGGAAACAGAGAATATTCTAAACCTCCTAGAATATGGGCCTTATAATGGGCATTCATATATAATAATTCATAACAATATCCAAAATATTATATATATATCAGATTTTTGGGAATATTTTCGATATTATGTGTATATTTGTTTTTAGTTTTTTTTTTGTTTTCGGATATATTTTCGGGGTTTCGGATATAATTTTGGGTTTTCGGGTATATTTTAGGCATTTCGGGTAATAAATACCTGGAACCGAAAAAGTTTGGATATTTTCCGGTTCTGAAATCTCGGAACCGAACCGATCCGGAACCGACTGGTACCGAACCGAAATCATTTCGAAACCGAATAGATCCTAAACCTTACTAGCCGAAATACCCAGAACCGAATGGTTCTTATCCGGAACTGAACCTGAACCGAAAATGCCCAAGTCTAGTTATGACAATGTTCATATTGGATTTTTTTTTTTTTTTTTTTTTTTGATAAAAACAAAAATATTTAAATGTTTTTTTTTGTTTTCACTGCTACCAAACCAAACTTAAGTTATTAAAGTATATTAAAAAAAACGTTTTTTTAAATGGTTATTTGATGTTCGTCCTGGTTCTGCGCTCTGATCTCTTCCTCTCAAGCTCCGTCGTTTCGGTCGATGAGTTCCTCCTCCCTTCTTCGATTTTCCTCTAAGACCAATCGTGGATTTCGTTTCTAAAAGTAAGTCCTTTTTCTTATTGATGATGTAATGTTTTTCCTTTCCAATGGAGATTCCTGCCTGTACGAATGTTTGTGTCGAATCTCCTCCAAATAGATTAACTAACTAAAGAGATTGATGAACTTGATTGCTCTTGTTTTATTGTGAAACCCAATTACTCTCCAACATAATTGTAAAGTTTTAGATTTGGGAATTGAAAAATTTCCCCTTTCAGAGCCCTTCTTGTATGGTCAAATTGCGATCTTTTTACATGATTAAGTGTCCATAAACTTGAAAGACTTCTCTTTTAGCAATTCGATGCTGTGATGTTATAGTTCTTGTTCGCTTTTCTTTAAAGCAGTATTACACTGTTTGTATGAATCGTCGTTTTGTATTGATCTTTAATCTCAATTTGTGTTTCTTTGCTTGCAGCTTCCTGTTTGAAATAAGATGGCGAACGTGTCTGTTGCTGCGGAATGGCAGCTTCTCTATAATCGATATTACAGGAAGCCTGAGATATACCAAATGAGATGGAAACATGTAGATTTGAGTCGCAACAAGGTGGCGTGTGCCTCATTTGGTGGGCCAATTGCAGTCATCCGAGATGACTCGAAGATTGTCCAACTATATGCTGAATCTGCTCTACGAAAGCTCCGCATCTTTAGCTCAGCAGGTTTACTCCTCTCTGAGACGGTCTGGAAGCACCCTGGGGGACGCCTCATCGGAATGTCCTGGTCCGATGATCAGACACTAATCTCCATCGTCCAAGATGGCACCATTTATCGTTACAACATCCACGCTGAGCTCATCGAGCCCAATATGACAATGGGCAAGGAGTGCTTTGAGCAGAATGTGGTGGAGTGTGTCTTCTGGGGAAATGGTGTTGTCTGCTTGACAGAAGGAGGGCAGTTATTCTGTATTTCCGATTTCAAGACAATGAAGCCTTATAAGTTGGCTGATGTGCCGGGGTTAACAGAAGACGATCTGCTTCAGCCAACTTGCTTGGCTGTGAGGGAACCTCAGTACACGATGTCTGGGAATGTTGAGGTGTTGGTAGCGGTTGGCGATGAAATTTTTGTTGTGGATGAGGACGAGGCACAAACTATTAGGTTTGATGAGCCTAGTGTTGAAGACTCTGAGATGCAGAATGATGATTATGGGAATTTGATTGGACCGGTGCAGAAAATGATTGTATCACCTAACGGGAAATTTCTGACACTCTTCACTCATGATGGCCGGATTGTTGTTGTTGGCATGGAATCAAAAAAAATTGCTATTGACTACAGTTGCGAGGTATGCATCATTGCCTCTTGAGATGCTCGGTTCTTTCTCATAGGCTGTATACTTGCAAATTTCTGATCGTTCTGTAGTATAATTGGTATAATTTGGCGCCTTAACTGTGTCTCTAATCACATACTTTTCTAGTCAGCCCTTCCTCCGCAGCAAATGGCTTGGTGTGGAATGGATAGCGTGCTGCTCTATTGGGATGAGGATTTAATGATGGTGGGTCCTTTAGGAGATCCAGTTCACTATTTCTATGATGAACCTGTAATTCTTATCCCAGAATGCGACGGAGTGAGAATATTATCTAACACGAGCCTTGAATTTCTGCAAAGAGTACCTGATTCCACCGAGTCAATCTTTAAAATTGGAAGCACATCACCTGCAGCTTTGCTCTATGATGCTTTGGATCATTTTGACAGGCGAAGTGCTAAGGTAGGTTTTATTACAATAGACAAAAATAAAGCATACGCATCTTAATGGTGCTCTGTAGCAGATGTTGTGCATTATGATGTGATTTTTCTTACTAGTCAAGCTTCCATGTCTCAGTTCTTCCTGCTATTGCTAATATTGTAATGCCAGGTCTAGAATGAATATGGTGTTCTTACAGAAAAATGGAATGGCTTGAGAAGAGTTTATAATTACTATTCCTAGATCTGAGTGATGAAGTGATTTGCTCTTCTTCTTTCAGGCAGATGAAAATTTGAGACTTATTCGTTCATCGCTGTCTGAGGCTGTTGAATCCTGTATTGATGCTGCTGGCCATGAATTTGATGTAACTCGTCAGAGGGCTCTGTTACGAGCGGCAAGTTATGGACAAGCGTTCAGCAGGTTAGTCTAAAAGAATTGAGTTTCAGTAATTTAACTTCGGAGACTAACGCTTGGTGAGCTGTGACAGCAATTTTCAGCGTGACCGTGTCCAAGAGACTTGTAGAACTTTACGGGTTCTAAACGCCGTTCGTGATCCTGATATTGGCATACCTCTGAGCATTCAGCAGTACAAGGTCTTTGCAATTTATATATTTTTCTCGACAAAGAAAGTGTTGCAAACACTTCCAACTACTCTTTCCTCATGAAATTTATTTGGCGTGCAGTTACTGACAGCAGTGGTTTTGATTAGTCGCCTAATTAATGCTCATTCCCACCTTCTTGCTCTCCGGATATCTGAGTACTTAGGAATGAATAAAGTAAGTCAGAGGTTATTTTATTTTTAACCTGCGACCCGCTCCTTCTATCTCCCTTTTTTTTTGTGATTGTGAATTTCTATTATTGGCGTCGTATAGGAAGTAGTGATAATGCATTGGGCGTGTGCAAAGATAACTGCTTCACCATCAACTCCAGATGCTCATCTTCTTGAAATATTACTTGATAAGGTTCAAATTCTAGTTTATATTAGTCTTTGCACTCTATATATATATATTTAGATGAAAATACATGGACTTAAAAGGGACGATGTTCATTGAATTTCAGCTCCAACTATGCAGAGGAATATCTTATGCTGCAGTGGCCACTCATGCTGATAACTGTGGCCGTCGAAAGTTAGCTGCAATGCTAGTTGAACATGAACCACGCTCCACGAAACAGGTTTGTCTATCTAAGATGACCACCTCCTATTCGGGTTCTCAATGCAGAAGTAGAAGGCATTCATGTTTTTGGGGTAATAACTTGTGTAAAAACTTTGTTTCACAAGTTTCATGATCACTTTCTGTAAATCCAGGTTCCTCTTTTATTAAGCATTGGGGAGGAAGACACCGCTTTAGTGAAAGCAACTGAGAGTGGTGACACAGACCTGGTTTATCTGGTTATATTTCATATATGGCAAAAGGTGTATGAGTGTTTTATTTGTGATGTTATACTTTTAACTATAAATATGTATGTTATGCTATCAAACAAGAACTAACTGGTTTTTTAATTTGTGGGGGTTGACCAGAGGCCTCCTTTGGAATTCTTTGCGATGATCCAAGGCAGAGTTTTGGCACGTGATTTATTCGTCGCTTATGCACGGTAGGAAAATCTTGTTCTACCTAGCTTGCTTGATTAATCACATCTATACTGTTCAAACTTGGTTTAACCAAGCAGTTGTAATCAATGTTATTCTGCAAGTATTTAACGTGTTATAAAAATTTCCACCTGTAGGTGTCATAAACATGAATTCCTGAAGGATTTCTTCTTATCTACGGGTCAGATTCATGTACGTTTCATGATCAAGTTTTTCCTTGATTAATTATCTTCGTTCAGAAGCTAAGTTGGGCCAATTTGTCAAATGTTGATTTCCTGTAAAAACGTTGAAGGTGACCATCAAATAAATGCTGGTTGTTTCAGGAGGTAGCTTTCCTTTTATGGAAAGAATCATGGGATATGGGGAAAACCCCAATGGCTAGCAAAGGATCTCCGCTGCACGGTCCGCGGATAAAACTAATAGAGAAGGCAAGCAACCTTTTCTCTCAGACAAAGGAGCACACTTTCGAGTCTAAGGCTGCTGAGGAGCACGCAAAACTTCTGAGGTAATAGATTGTAAGCCAGTGTGCTCTTTTTTTTCTAAGGCAGTCTCTCTGTACTGGAAACTTGATTGTTAATGTATTCTTTGTCTTCATCTCATGTTTTTTTTTTTCTCGTATCTGTTCTTTTATTTGCTACATGTTTTAGGATACAACATGAGCTAGAAGCTAGTACGAAGCAGGCTATCTTTGTTGATTCAAGCATCAATGATACTATACGCACATGTATTGTTCTGCGTAATAATCGCGCTGCAACAAAAGTGAAGACAGAATTTAAGGTCTAACTGGATTTTTTTTTCACCGTTTTGTGCGATGAATAACCGTGGGAACGCCATCTTCACCACAATACCTTTTGACTTTCCAGGTTTCTGATAAAAGATGGTATTGGCTTAAAACATTTGCTTTGGCCACAATCAAAGACTGGGAAGCGCTGGAGAAGTTTTCAAAGGAAAAGAGACCACCAACAGGTAAATTTTACAGCCTTATGATAGCAGTTTCTCTAATCGTTAAAAAGCTTATCTGTTAGTTATATCATTTGCATCCTCTACTATGATGTTTAAGACTTAGAGGCTACACAAATCCGTTTCGGTTTATCTCATGTTTTAACTGGCATTATATCATGAAGGGTTCCGTCCATTTGTGGAGGCATGCATCGATGCAGATGAGAAAGCGGAAGCTCTAAAATACATCCCCAAGCTATCAGATCTTGTGGAAAGAGGCGAGGTCTGTTCTGTATATTACATATTTCCTCTTGGGTTTGATAATCTATTAATCTATCAAAGTCCTTCATTGTGAGCTTTTTTTAATCTTTGTGGCCGCTTCAGGCTTATGCTCGTATTGGAATGGCGAAGGAAGCGGCTGATGCAGCGGCACAGGCAAATGATGGAGGAGAATTGCTGGAGAGATTCCGGAAGACGTTTTCACAGAATGCTATTTTTGATACCCTGAAAATGCCTTTCCAAGGAGTCTCCTAGCTTTAGAGCCCTTCAAGTTACAGCGAGATATCATTTGCTCTCGGCTTTTGGAGATTTTTTTGTTGATTGTAACTAAACTCACAAGAGTGTGTAAAAAAATTGTACGAGCGAGTAAACTATATGATGTGAAAAAAATGGAGTTGCTTTCTCCCCAAGTTGTGTAATACTTGTCATATGTTTCATTTTCTTTATAAATTGAGATTTGTGCTTTTCCTCTCGCTCGGCGATTGTTTTGTTGATTTTAGCTTAAAATTAGGGGTTTGTTGATTTGATCTTAAAATTAGGGTTTTGTTGATTTGATCTTAACATTATTGTCCAGGAAAATCAGAGAAATTTCATCTAGGCGTTTCGTTGATGTAAACTTAGTGTTTTCCTGTTTTTTTTTTTTTGTGTCAAATGTCTAAATCTAACTATGATCCCAATTATTTGTTGGTATTTGCAGAAATCCAAACTCATACTGTAGGGGTGGGCAAATTATCCAGATCCGAAAATCCGAACCGGTACCGAACCGAACCCGATCCGAAGTTTTAAAACACCCGATCGGATCCTAAATTCCTATATCCGAAGAACTGAACCGGTACCGAACCGAGAACCGAATGGGTACCCGAAATACCCGAAGTGTAATTATATACTCAAATAGTATTAATTATATTTAGACTTGATATAACCCAAATACCCAAAATTACAACTATAAACCAGAATATATTAATTATTTTTAGGGTATTTCGGATATTTTAGGTATATTTTCGATATTATGGGTATATCGAATACACCTATTTTGTTTTTTCTGAAATTTTTGGGTATTTTGGATACTTTTGGTTTGAAAGTATATTATTTATTGAAATGAATATTCATGTTTTTGTGTTTTGTCTCGGATTTCGGGTTATTCGGGTTTTTCGGGTATTGTGGATATTTTTCGTTACTTTTGGATATTTTCGGATCCGGATCCGAACATATCCAAAAAATTTCGGATCTTAAAAAAAATACCCGAACCGAACCCGATCCGAATTTTTAAAATATCCGATCGGTACCTAAATCCCTAAACCCGAAATACCCGACCCGAACCCGATCCGAAGATCCGAACGCCCACCCCTACCCATACTAACCATTTTTTTCCTTTTCTTTATGTGTATGATGATGAACAATGACAAAACATTGGTGATATGAGATATGGAAAATTGATGCGTCCCTCATGATCTCGATGCAATTTGTGTTAGGACAAACATTACAACTTTTTTTTTCTGAAACAAGAAATCATACATTAAAATGAGATATTTTAGAACAAATCCTCTCTGAAACAAGAAATCATACATTAAAATGAGGAATATTGCAATGTAAGTGAAATAAGTATAATCCCAAGTATGGGATTATTTTCATGCACAAGGACCTCCTATTTTCAACGCCTTCCAATACCAGATACCACTAAAACGCGCACGAAGAGCAGGGAGTTTCCTCTTCCATGAATCTTCATCAGGTATTACCAGCAATATTCTGAAGCCTTTGTCGCTCAACTCTTCAAGAGTATCAATAAAATCTTGATCACCTGTTATTACCATAATGTACCTCGGTGTATTGCGAAAAGCGTAATACTCGATTGCGGAGAGCAGGATTTCTGTCACCAGAAGAGTCTGCAACGTCGATTTTACGCTCATGGGGATCATCGTCATTAGGATTAGCTGAGCTTCGAAGGGAAGAGTTGCAACCATCACACAGAACTGTTTTCGTAGCCACATCCTCTAAACAGAACCCGTTTTTATTTAGAATCTTAACAGCTCGACGGTTAGAATTTTTCACTTTGCCCAACCCCATTGGTTCGCCATTGATGAACAATTTATCGTCTAGAGTTTCCAAAGCCTTTTGAATCAACCTTTTAAGGTTGAGAAAATCATCCCGTCCTAGGGTGACCTCGAGATTCTCGAAATCCCAAAAAACATTGACTCCGTACTCCTTAATCCTAATTTCTTCATGACTAAGACCACATGCGAGAAAACTTGATCTCCTTGAGCCAAGAGACATGATTTGATGAACTGAGGTTTCGTTGTTCGAGTCGAATGATTGTGAGATCAAGAAGAACTATGCGAAGAAGATCAGAGAGTTGTTTTCGGCACATTACAACTTATTTGAGGAATTTGTGCATGACTGATGGAATTACTTTAATGAGAGTTTTATCACCACTGCCCAAAATCTGCATTTTTGTGTTTTTTAAAGAAATATCCAGATATTTTAGGATGTTGGAATTCATTCGATCAATGTTTGAATCATACTTTGACAAAGATACATTTCTCCCAAAGATCCAAAACATTCCAAAGTGGATGAGGAGAAAATGAACCAAAATAAAAAATGAGATGAAGATTAAAACACATGTTTGATAATTTGTTTTTAATAAGAAATGTAACGCAAAAAGAAAAATTATTTTAAAAATATTTTTTATAAATACCAAACTCATACCAAAATCAAATAAAAAAGCAATTTTTTTTAATTTGATTGATTTATTTCATTTTTTAAGTTTAATATGATTGATTGTTTCTGATTACAGGCATCTGATGAAAAGATTATGCTAGCGATTATGGATTGGACATGCACTCACCCACCTTCAGGCTCTAGCAAACGTTTTTATACAGTTATCTGTTTCAGAAGATATGCGAAAACTTTCCCTGCAGAAAATATATGTGGAGGGAAGAGATCATGAGCTAGAAAGTTTGGGATTGAGGAAGAAGAAAAAACAGAAAAATTGAGATTTATTTTTATTTGTTTTTTGTTTTTTTTTTGTTTAAAATTAATAATTAAATTTATTTATTTATTTATGGTAAATTCATTAAGAGTATTTTTGGTAATACTGTTAAAAGTAGCAGTCAGATTATTATGTGGCGGAAGAGATCAGTTTTAAAAAAATAATGGCCGCGCTCGTTATTATGGCTTAATTGAATCTGTCTTTGGTTTAATTAATTGATCAGTGTTTGAATTAAATGGGCCTAGTTTTTATTTGGGCTTCGCTTCAATACATATGAGGACATTAAGCCTGGTCATTCTATCTCACGTTCGAAAACTCTTTGTCATACAAACAGAGGTTCTTCACAACAAATTGTTTCTAAATGCTTAACAAAGAAATTACATAATTCAACTAGTTATGTCTAAAATCTAAATTCGCAATTCGTATAATTTATAACCTTACGGAGTGTCTTAGAGATTCGTGTCATTTTCTTCGGGTATGAAGTTTGTATTTTGTGTCGTATCTTGATCGCTTCTCGTCGATACTTGCTTCCTTTGTGAGGAAGACTGACTTTGATGAGGTTCTAGGGACTGGTCATGACCGGCAAATCTTTCTTCACTTGCCTGGAAACATTCAGAAAACAAATGGTGTTATAATGTAAACACAAGTTTCTACACCAAGTTCACATGATAGATGCCAAAAGAAACAGACCGTGGTGAAGGTTGTGCTTTAACTTGGCCAGATTGATACTGCAAAGTCGCCTCCAACATGGAATCTGCCATTATTGCCCTCTCCTCCATCTTAGCAAGCGCAGCAACAGCTTCCTCATATTTTTCCTACACCCATTATCGTTATCATGCTGAGTAAATATGGGATAAAACAACACTTGTAAGTTCGTTTTGCCTTCTCTGAGTGCGTGTAGACTGACACATATAAACAATAGCAAGATGACATCTCCACAAAGTAAACATGCCACAAGGTAAACAAGTTGCAAATGCTTCTTGCTTCTTCTTATCAGAAACAAGTCTTCGAAGCTCTGTCACCTCTTTCTCTAACTGCTCAATCTACCCAAAATTCATGCATGGGAAAAATCAGATGATCTCAAACAGAAGGAGCAAGCATCGTCCTCATGGCAACATAGATAAAGAAAAACAGATTGTACACCCATATGCTGAATTAGAAAACAGAGTTTCAAATCACAAATGGGAATACCTTAGCATTCAGTTGATGCCGATTGTCTTGTTTGACCATCTCCATGAGAGCTACCTCCAACTCTTCAGCTCTATAATAACATAGGAAGTGATCGAGGAATAGTTAGGAGACATATAAAAGTTCACGCATGATTTCAATATCCAAAGCTACGAAATTAACCTTAGTAACGCCGATCTTTTCTCCTCAAGCAAATTGCAAAGTTCACCCTTCAGCCGGAAAACCTGGAGAAGTTGTTGATACGCTCTTAAACTAAAACATTATGAGGTGGGCAAATCTTATTACTATAAGTTGACACTGCAATTACTAGTACTAACGCGCACTTATATTCACAGTAGTGGTATTGATTGGTCCAGCTAAAGTTCATGTGAGACATATACATACAAGTATCTTGACAACATACCTAAGGGTTTACTACCCATCAAATGGATGAGAAGATCTCTAGATCCACCCCATCTTAGTTTCATATTATTATTGAGCAGGAAATAAGGATAATGAGAAAAAAATATCACGAGCTGGAGAATGATAAAACAAAATAGACAAGAAAAGGCAATAATGCACAATGATAAGGTTTATTACCTCACGGTCCTCACCCCTCAGAGCCATAGGTTGCACCGTCTCGAGAGTATTTCGTAGATTCCGTTCTCGGGTGTTGCGAAATGGTCTCAAACGCGTTGTATATTGATGTTCAAAAATCGCTTCGTACAGACACACAATACAGACGATTTATTGAGTTAAGATAAGAGATCAAATCTCGGCCCATATACACCAGCCAAACTTATCTGTCAACATTTTATATATGCCCTCCAAGACTCGACCGAAACCTAGTTCCTTGATTTAACCGTGTCAATCTCTCCGATGCTTATAATCTGATGTTTACGTTCTAGATTAAAGACCTATATATAACTGCGATTTTGATTTCCCAAATTTGAATCTGATCTGATTTTTTTTTTTTAGGTTGAAGAAGAATAATAAATAAAATACGAGTTGATGCGATTAAAAATGGCGATGCCGAAGAAAACGTTTGTGTGGTGGGACATCAACAGCTGTCCGATTCCCGATGGTTTTGATCCTTGTCTGGTCGGTCGGAGAATAGAAACGGCGTTGAAGAAATCAGGCTACTCTGATCCTGTCACCATCACTGCCGTTGGCAACCTAAGAAAGGGACCTGGTGAAGACGTCCTGCGAAAGCTTTCTTCCAGTGGAATCGCTCTTAACAATGCCAGACGTTAATCATCTTTCATCTCATTTTGTTAGTACAAGTACAAATGGATTTCTTTAACTAGTGTTTAGGTTCAACGTTGCTTTCCTTTACTGAACCAGGAACTTCAACGGTGTTGTCTCAATGGGCCTGGAGTAGAAATCCATCTTCGACTACTGTAATGCTCGCATTTGGTGGCCCTAAGGAACTGAAATCGCTAGCTCCTGCACTTTACCCCCCAGTAGATGAAGAAAACAGAAATATTCTTCTGGCATCTCATCAACGAGATCCAGCCTGGCGCTGGAAATGCTTTCGGCTTAATGTTAGTAAAGAGTGGCTCTGGAAAAGCTTACTGTCAGGTGTTTGTCCTCTCTCACACTCTGTGATCTCTCGTTGAAATATATAACCAGCAAATTAAAGCTGTTTCTGAACTAGTTAGTTTTTTTTTTCTTTTCTACAGATGATATGGATTCAGGGCTTGTTCTTCAGGACAAGTACACTGAAAAGGGTAAATCTCCCTGGTATTGCATTAATGTATGCCGTTTTGCTTGCCAAAGCTTTGAACATTTCAGCACGCATCTCAAGAGTGGAGAACATGGATATAGGGTAAGCCTCTCTCTCTGCTTCTAAATATTGTATCAATGCATTTTTCATTAATGTCTTACCACATGTTTCCCCTTCAAAGAAAAATGCCCTGATGTGCATTTGGTTATCAAGCAGGAGTGGGACTCATGGGCTAGTAGTAAAAATGTGCATCGTAATAACCCTTATAACTTTGTCTGGGGTCGATCAAAGGCAAGTTTTGATATCTCTCAAGTTGATATTTCTCATTTTTGGAATTGTACAATTACGTTCAACTAGACCCATTTCACAACTAATTAATTACGTTATTGTGTCATTGTCACCAGTTTCCCTTTCAAAGAAGATACCTCTGATTTCTGCTTGATGTGCATTTGGTTTTCAAGCAGGAGTGGGACTTGCGCAATCGTCAAGACATGGCAGGTCGAGGTTATCTTCGGCCTCTAGAGACTACCGTGGTGGAGAGTCCATCAAAGGCAAGTTTTTGAGATTCCTAATCTTTTGGAATTTACCTTTTTTTTTTTTTTTTTTTTTTTTAAATTTATTGAACCGACCAAGGGGACCGAATACAACATGGCAAGTTTTTGAAAGAGATTACACAAAGTGCAAAGCAACAAATTAAGATAGCTGAGAAAAGATAATACCGAATCTTCCGCTACGGTATAGATAAGAGAACATCTTAAAAAGATATCTCTAGCCGCGACCACGAACCCTTCTTTTTCCTCTTTGTCCACTACCACGACTACCTCGTCCAGCAGTTACTGTTAGAGGGGGATTAGCACCCCCTGGTTTAACCCGGTTCGAACCGAGACCGGTTCAATCAAGACTGATTTACGATGGTTCGGATCGAGGACAAATCAGCCCGAAAACATTGGGCCGAGCTCGGAATCTCGCTAAAGCCCATCTCGGCTACCGATCTAGGCCCAACGCGAGCCCAGTCCGTTACAACAGATAAAATCGAAATATTTTTTTTCCCGCCGATCTCGGAAAAGTAAATATTCTCCTCAATCTAAAGGGAGATATCCTTATCTCAGAGAGAAAACCGGAACATTTCCTTCTCCTAATCGAACTCGGAAAAGGAAATATTCTCCCTTCAAACCGCCTCAAGACACTATAAATAAGGGAGGAGGCTCATTCATTCAAGACATCCACAACTTCCGCAGAGACCAGAGAGAATTCAAGAGAGCTACTTACCGATCTCAAGTTCTCCATCTTTGCAATCTTACTAAATTCTGTTGTAACGCCGACTCTTGATCAATAAACGAGATTCCGACTAAAGTACTGTTTTACCCCTCTTGTGTGATTTTCGGATCAACAGTTACGGGTTGCCGTTGCATCTCCTTAGCTTTTGTTGACGGTTTTACCGGTCTTTCCCGAAGCAATCTTTGTCCGGCGGGGGTCAAAAATTCCTTCGGGTCCGAATCATCGTCTGAAACCGGAGTTTCATCTTCGTCTTCGCTATTCGAAGTGTCGAAAGAGGAAAAAGAATTGGGACATAATACTGAGCTGGATACACTCCTACGCATCTGATCTCAGCTTGAGGAGGAGATACTTGTTTAGAAACGGATGGCTCGTCTTGTCCATCACTCGTATCAGCCTCAGTATTTGTTGTGACTTCTTTTGAGCTATTGCAAGTCTCGTTGACTTCAGTGTGGAATGTGCTGGGGAGGCTAACCTCAGTGTTTTCTATATCTTCTATTGGTTCAGGTTGAAAGTCCAGTAGAGAAGATTGTTGTTCAGTAGATGTAGTATCAGCAACAACACTAATCTGTGCATTAGTGGCTAAAGCGGCAACTGTAGTGGTTGCAGCAGCGGAATTTACCATTGAGTTCAACTAGACCCCAGATGTGGAGTAGATAGCATGATTTTGGATATACTAACTAGAGACTACCGTGGTGGAGAGTCCATCAGAAGCAAGTTTATTCCTAATCTTTTAGAATTTACCATTGAGTTCAACTAGACTCTAGATGTGGAGTAGATAGCATGATTTTGGTTTTACTGACTTTGGTTGATGCTAAAATATTGAAGGAAAAGTGCAAGAAGAAGAAGCTGAAGGGACCCATAACTGTGAACTAGAAGAAGAAGAAGAAGAAGAGTACATGGCTCATGGGGTGTTGTTCTTCTCTAAAGCACATTTCATGGGGTTAATGGTTTGTTCTACTTCTAGCGAGAATTGTTGTGTTACTTGTGCTTATTTTTCAGTCTCGTTTTTCATTTCAAGTTAACTAATAATTTTATCAACATCTTCTTAAACTCATTCTCGATACCCTTTTCTTACATATGGCAATCGGATATATTAACCGGATAGTATATATGTTTGATTAATAATGCGACGAAGACGTTTTTATCGACTAGTATTGAAGTTGTGACAGTAAAAAATAACAGAATGTTCGATTAACCGGATAGTATAATTAGGGCTCCGATGCTATTATAGCTGTGTTTTTTTTTTTTATTGCAACTGTTTTTTTTATTGCAACACATTAACACATTAACCGAACCGATCGGTTAACCGAATTTTTTTTTAAAAAAATATTTTTTAATTATTTTTTGATTTTATTTCGAAAATAACCGAAAATATCCGAAATTAACCGCAAATACCCGAACCGAATTACCGAAGTAACCGAAAATACTCGAAATACCCGAAGTAACCGAAATAACCGAAACTATCCGAATTAAACTAAATTTGCGCCAACATTTCGGTTATTTTCGGCCAAAAAAAAAAAAATAACCGAACTACCCGATAACCAACCCGAACCAAACCGATACTTTATTCGATTATTTTCGGCAGATTTTTGAAAACCGAACTATCCTAATTCCCAGGCCGGAAGAAGACAATATTGTTGTTACGTTTTTTTTCCTTCAGAAATAATTAGTATTCATCTTAGGGTCTTCTTTTCTCTGTATTTTTGGAAGAGAAAAAAAAGAAAACATTTGTGACTAATGGGCCACGGGTATCGGCCCATATAAACCAGCCGAAATTATATGTCAACATTTATATATATATACCCTCGAAGACACGACCGAAAACTAGTTCCACTCTCTCCCGTCGCTTCTTTTCTCTAGTTCTCTCTGGGGTTTCTGATTTAACCGTGTTCTGAATGCTTATCTGATGTTTACGTTCTAGATTGTAGACGTAACTTCGATTTTGTTTTCCCAAATTTGAATCTGATTTGATTTTTTTCTCCTTATGTTGAAGAAGAATAAAAAATAAAAATACGAGATGATGCGTAAAATGGCGATGCTGAGGAAAACGTTTGTGTGGTGGGACATCAACAGCTGTCCGATTCCCGCTGGGTTTGATCCTTGTCTGGTCGGTCGGAGAATAGAAACGGCGTTGAAGAAATCAGGCCACTCTGATCCTGTCACCATCACTGCCGTTGGCAACCTTAGAGAGGGAGTGGGCCCTGGTGAAGACGTCCTGCGAAAGCTTTCTTCCAGCGGAATCGCTCTTAACCATGCCACTCGTTAATCTTTTTTCATCTCTAATTCTATAATTTCTTAGTACAAATCGATTTCTTTAATTAGGGTTTGGGTTTAACGTTGTTTTTCTTTACTGAAACAGGAATTTCATCGGCGTTGAAGGCCTGGACCACGGATAGGAATCCATCTTCGGCTACTGTAATGCTCATATATGGTGGTCCTAACGAACTGGAAAGGATAGCTTGGGGACTTTACTTCCCAGTAGATGGCGAATACAAAATTCTTCTGGCATATGATCAACGACATCCAGCCTGGCACTGGAAAAGCATTCTGAATAATGTTCGTAAAGAGTTTAATGTTCGTAAAGAGTGGCTCTGGAAAAGCTTTCTGTCAGGTGTTTGTTTGTCCTCTCTCACTGACACTGTGTGATATATATAACCAACAAAAGCAAAGCTGTTTCTGAACTAGTTTTTTTTTTTCTACAGATGATATGGATTCAGGGTCTGCGGATAATAAACACAAGACAACAAGGCTTGTTCTTCAGGACAAGTACACTGAATCGGTTGAATCTCCCTGGTATTGCAGTGTATGCCGTTTTGCTTGCAAAAGCTTTGAAGATTTCAGCACGCATCTCAAGAGTGGAAAACATGGATATCGGGTAAGCCTCTCTCTCTGCTTCTAAATACTGTATCGATACATTTTTCATTTAATGTCTTGCCACATGTTTCCCTTTCAAAGAAAAAAGCCCTGATGTGCATTTGGTGGTTGTCAAGCAGGAATGGGACTCATATTCTTGTAAAATCAATGTAAATCGTAGAAACCCTGATAACTTTGTATGGGGACGTTCAAAGGCAAGTTTTGATATCTCTCAAGTTGAGATTTCTCATTTTTGGATTGTACAATTGCGTTCAACCAACTTACCTTACTGTGTCATTGTCACAAGTTTCCCTTTCAAAGAAGATACCTCTCTGATTTCCGCTTGATGTGCATTTGGTTGTCAAGCAGGAGTGGGACTTGCTCAATCTTGAAGACATGTCGGATCGTGGTTGTCCTGATGTGTATTTGGCTGTCAAGCGGGAGTGGGACTTATGGGCTAGTAGTAAAAATGTGGATCGTAAAAACCCTGATAACTTTGTATGGAGTCGTTCAAAGGCAAGTTTTGATATCTCTCAAGTAGAGATTTCTCATTTTTGGAATGTACAATTGCCTTCAACTAGAAGAGACCCCTTTCACAACTTACCTTATCGTGTCATTGTCGTAAGCTTCCCTTTCAAAGAAGATACCTCTCTGATTTCCGCTTGATGTGCATTTGGCTGTCAAGTAGGCGTGGGACCAGCTCAATCTTGAAGACATGGCGAGTCGTGATTGTCTTCCGTATAAGCCTCTAGAGACTACCGTGGTGGAGAGTCCATCAAAGGCAAGTTTTTGAGATTCCTAATATTTTTCCGGAATTTTCAATTGAGTTCAACTAAACCCCAGATGTGGAGTAGATAGCATGATTTTGGATTTACTGACTTTGGTTGATGCTAAAACAATGAAGGAAAAGTGCAAGGAGAAGAAGCTGAGGGGACCCTAATTGTGAACTAGACGATGAAGAAGAAGAAGAGTACATGGCTCATGGGGGTGTTGTTCTTCTCTAAAGCACATTTCATATGGTTTTGGTTTGTTCTACTACTAGCGGGAATTGTTGTGTTACTTATGCTTATTTTATAATAACGTCAAGAGCGGCTTTATCCACGTTTGGATCTCCGTTAGAAAGCTCTCTCCAAAGACTTTTATCTGGAATCGGATGAATCGTCTGAGAATAAGTCTTCCTATATGTAGCCACAGTGAAACAGCTCTCAGTGAACCTATGAACATTCTGTCTACAAGACAGAAGAGCTGCCACAGCGTGTGCGCAAGGTAAACCGTATAACTACAGCAATCTCAGAACAAAAATAGATGGCTCATAAAGCTTGATGAGCCTCCGAACACAGCCAAAATTTATTCGAAATTGTTATTTAAAAAAAAAATTGTTTAAAGCTTTGCAAAGCGAGAAAAATGAACCAGTTGAAGATAATATTGCTTGAAAAAAATATATATACGTATATATTGCTTGAAATCGTAAACACATTATTTCGACAAAATTAGAAACTCATTGGAAAGAAATATACTGCCAATTCTTCAGCATCGCCAGTTTCTCAAGAAATGCCCAATTAATGAAGAAGAAGAATGAAAAGAGTATATATGGCTCATGGGGTGTTGTTCTTCTCTAAAAGCACATTTCATATGGTTTTTGTTTGTTCTACTACTAGCGGGAATTGTTGTGTTACTTTTCTAGTCTCGTTTTTCATTTCAAGGTTAATACTTTTATCAACATCTTCTTAAACTCATTCTCGATACCATTTTCTTACATGTGGCGACAGAGGTAATGATAGTCGGCGGAAGCTCATAAACCATAACATCACCAACTCGGAAAAATATAAACACCGTACGTCCACAACGTTCTTGAAATTATATGTCAACATTTATATATATACCCTAGTTCCTCTCTCTCCCGTCGCTTCTTTTCTCTAGGGTTTCAGATTCGACGATAAACGAGGTCGGTGTTTCTAATTTCAATCTCTCCGATGTTTATCTGATGTTTACGTTCTAGATCGGTAGCTGCGATTTCGTTTTCCCAAATTTGAATCTGATCTGATTTTTTTCTAGGTTGAAAAAGAATAATAAAAAAAAATACGATATGATGCGGAAACTGGCGATGCTGAAGGAAACGTCTGTGTTGTGGGACATCAACAGCTGTCCGATTCCCGTGGGTTTTGATCCTTGTCTGGTCGGTCGGAGAATAGAAACGGCGTTGAAGAAATCAGGCTACTCTGATCCTGTCACTATCACTGCCGTTGGCAACCTAAGAAAGAGCCCTGGTGAAGACGTCCTGCGAAAGCTTTCTTCCAGTGGAATCTCCCTTAACCATGCCACTCGTTAATCGTCTTTCATCTCTTTCTATAATTTTTTTGGACAAATGGATTTCTTTAATTAGGGTTTAGGTTCAACGCTGCTTTCCTTTACTGAACCAGGACCTACGTCGGTGTTGTCTGACTTGACCAGGAGGGGTTGGAATTCATATGCGGCTACTACAATGCTCATATTTGGTGGTCCTAAGGAACTGGACGTGCTAGGTCGTATACGTTTCCCCGGAGCAGATGAGGGATTCAGAATTCTTCTGGCATATCATCAACGAGATCCATCCTCGCGCTGGAAAAGCTTTATGAATAATGTTCGTAAAGAGTGGCTCTGGAAAAGCTTACTGTCAGGTGTTTGTTTGTCCTCTCTCACACTGTGTGATTTCTCGTTGAAATAATAAAGCTGTTTCTGAACTAATTAGTTTTTTTTCTACAGATGATATGGATTCAGGGTCTGCGGATAATAAACACAAGACAACAAGGCTTGTTCTTCAGGACAAGTACACTGGAAAGGGTGAATCTCCCTGGTATTGCAGTGTATGCCGTTTTGCTGGCAAAAGCTTTGAAGATTTCAGCACGCATCTCAAGACTGGAGAACATGGATATTGGGTAAGCCTCTCTCTCTACTTCTAAATACTGTATCGACACATTTTTCATTTAATGTCTTTTTACCACATGTTTCCCTTTCAAAGAAAAATGCCCTGATGTGCATTTGGTTGTCAAGCAGGAGTGGGACTCATGGGCTAGTAGTAAAAATGTGCGTCGTTCTAACCCTGATAACTTTGTATGTGGTCGATCAAAGGCAAGTTTTGATGTCTCTCAAGTTGAGGTTTCTCATTTTTGGAATGTACAATCTAGTTCAACTAGACCCCATTCACAACTTACCTTATTGTCATTGTCACATGTTTCCCTTTCAAAGAATCTATACCTCTGATTTCCGCTTGGTGTGCATTTGGTTGTCAAGCACAGGAATGGGACTTGCTCAATCTTGTAGACATGGCGAGTTGTGGTTGTCTTCCGTATAAGCCTCTAGAAACTACTGTGGTGGAGAGTCCATCAAAGGCAAGTTTTTGAGATTCCTAATCTTTTGGAATTTACCATTGAGTTCAACTAGACCCCATGATTTTGGTTTTACTGACTTTGGTTGATGCTAAAATATCGAAGGAAAAGTGCAACAAGGGACCCCTAATGCTCATCTAGAGGAGTACTGTGAACTAGACGATGAAGAAGAAGAAGAAGAAGAAGAAAAAGAACTAGAAGAAGAAGAAGAAGAAGAAGAAGAGGACATGGTTAATGGTTTTGTTCTACTTCTAGCGGGAATTGTTGTTACTTGTGCTTATTTTCCAGTCTGGTTTTGCAAAATTGAAGTTGTCTAGTATTTGATCTAAAAGGATTTTTAGTATTGATCTTCCATTAAATAAAACTTGAGATCATTCACCTGTTTTGTTTACAATAAACTGAAAGCTTATTGATCTGGGAACATTATTATTGAGTGTACCAAATTATTATTCTCTTACATTGCAATTTTCAAGGCTTTGTTTTGATAGTTGTCTCCTAAAATTTGATCGTATGCAGTGTCAAAAATCGATTATTCTCGTGTTCCAAATTACTAAACCTTTTTAAAAAATGATCACTTTTTTTGTTGAGTAATTTTGTTTACAGCTAATAGAAAAAAAAAAGCCCGATAATTTGTAAAACCCTAAAAATGTGTCCGTCTCCTATTTCGTCTTCACTCTCCACATTCCGTCTTTTCTAACGCACTCTGCAATTGCGAATGGCTTCATCTCGTCTCTCTCTCCGCTATTTTCGCCGCTTCACCACATCCGCTGGAGATGCTACGACCACCGTAGAGGCCGCTGTTCCGTCTCCAGTCAAGATCTCTGCCTCCAAAGCTAAGACCAGTCTCCGGGATCCGGAAAAAGCCCTTGAGATCGACTCCAATGTATCCCATCACGACGCTTCGACTGGGTCCTCTCGATTTTCCCAGGAGGTCACTGCCCGTCGTTTCTCAGACATCGAAACCCTACTCGAATCGCAGATGAATGACGCAAAAATCGATGAAGAACTTTTCTTCTCTACCGTGATCAGATCTCACGGCCGAGCATCCAAGTTCGGTGAAGACATGAGAATGTTCAAGGAGATGGATCGCGGTGACACACCACCCAGATCAGCACTTTCGTTCAACACCTTACTCTACGCTTGTCTCCACTCCCGCAAGTATAAAGTCCCCCAACTGTTCGACAAAATTCCTAAAAGGTATAACGACATCATCCCTGACAAAATCTCTTATTGTATATTGATTAAGTCATACTGCGACTCTGGTTCGCATGAAAAAGCCATTGAGATTATGAGACAGATGGAAGGTAAAGGCATGGAGGAAGCCACTCCCATTGCCTTGACCACCATTTTGAACTCCTTGTATAAGAAAGGTGAAGTCGAGGTAGCAGAGAACCTGTGGAATGAGATGGTGAAGAAAGGCTGTGAAATAGATAACGCAGCATATAATGTTCGTATAATGAATGCTCAAAAGGAGAGCCCTGAAAGAGTTTTGGAGTTGATCCAAGAAATGAGCACTATGGGATTGAAACCGGATACAAACAGCTACAACTATCTTATGACCGCTTATTGCGAGAAAGGAATGCTGGATGAAGCTAAGAAAGTGTATGAAGGGCTTCAAGGAAACAGCTGCGCTCCCAACGCAGCTACTTTTACGACATTGATATTTCACCTGTGTTACAGCGGTTTGTATGAGCAAGCCTACGCGGTGTTCAAAGATAGTGTGTATATGCACAAGATTCCAGATTTCGATACGTTGCAGCTTTTGGTTGTGTATATGCACAAGTTTCCATATTTCAATACCTTGAAGCAAGTGGTTGTGGGATTGGTGAGGAAGTAGAGGATAAACAACGCCAAATGGTTTATTAGAACCGCGAAGAAGAAATTCCCTCCCAGTTTCTTGAATGCGTGGAAGAAACTCGAGGAGGAACTCAGGCTGGTTTCGAAAACTGATGCCTCTTCATCTTCTGCTTAAAAAGCTCAAGAACACTCTGCAGTTGAAGATCTGAATCTTTACTTGAGATTTTTAAGATCTGTTGAAAACTATGATCAAGCATGTATGTAGGTTACTTCTAAGCTCATTTTTCTTTCCTCATAAATTAGCGTGCAACAGCTTGATGTTTTTGTTGGTAGAATCTCTTGAATTTCATGGTTAACAATTTATAGCTTCATAGAGTTCACTACACACTTTGTGCTTTCATGATGAATTCAAGTTTCTTCCATTTTATGTTCTTTAGACGTATACTTGTACTTGCAATTAAGGTGTATTATCAAAAATTCATCCATAATCAATTCTTCTGAAGAAATGATTGCTATGATGGAGTGAGGTGAAAATTATTGGGAAAATCGTTACAGCAGGCATTGTGCTTATATATCGGTCCACATCTTAAGTTATTGGAAAACTCACAAGAGAGTGTAAAAAAATTGTACAAGCGAGTAAATTAAATGATGTGAAAAAAGTGAAGTTGTTTTCTCCCCGTATGTTTCATTTTCTTTATAAATTGAGATTTGTGCTTTTCCTCTCGCTCGGCGATTGTTGATTTTAGCTTAAAACTAGGGGTTTGTTGATTTTATCTTAAAATTAGGGTTTTGTTGATTTGATCTTAACATTATTGTCCAGGAAAATCAAAGAAATTTCATCTAGGCGTTTCGTTGATGTAAAATAGTCGAATTTGAGAATCAAACATTCAAGGACATGGACAAGAGGATTCAAATAGTTGTTTTGTGTGTTTTAGTGTTTTGTGTTATTTTTTTGTGCCAAACCTATATATATATATATATATATATCTCTGCAATGCCGATGGAGTATTATTTAAGAAGACATTTTTTAAAATGAACTTTGTTTTGTAAGTTATTACATGAAATGCCATCACAAATAACAAAAAATAATTGAAATAGGAAATGATATAGTAGTCTTTTAAAATTATTGATTAGAATATGGAAATTATATATTTTGCATTAAAGAAGTTATTTATTATTTCATTTCATAATTATTTTTAATACTATATACTTTAAAATAATAATCAATTTATATATATTCAAACAAAATATATATATTCAAAATCTTGCTATATTTTTCACTATAATTTATTATATTTTATTTGAATATATATCAAAACAAAAGTTGAAAAATATTTTACTAATTTTATAAAAAGTTAGCCACAAGAAAACTATTTTTTTAAGAGTTCATAGACTAACCACAAAAATTAGAGTCATTTAACGGTGCATATTAGAGTTATGTTTTTAAGATTATAAATTTTTGCGGGTTATCCCGAATAATATTTTAGTTCACTGCAAAACGGGTTAAATAGACAAATTATTACAAATTGACAGTTTTATCTATAATCATTAGTTAGCTATATTGTAAAATTCAGATAGAAGCAATTTTTTTAAATTTCAAAATAATTTTTTTTTTAAAAAATATTCCGCGCTATAATTAGCGCGGATTAAATCCTAGTTTTCTTTAAAAAGATTTTTTGGCAATGTTGTTTTGTGTATTTTCGGCCAAAAACTTTTAGATTTAGTGTTTTCCTGTTTTTTTTTGTCTTCTGTCTAAATCTAACTATGATCTCAATTATTTTTTGGTATTTGCATAAACTCGAACTCATACTAACCATTTTTTCCCCTTTTCTTTATGTGTATGTAGATGAACATGGACAAAAATTGTTGATATGGGATATGGAAAATTGATACGTCCCTCATGATCTCGATGCAATCTGTGTTAGGGCAAACATTACAATTTTTTGAGGAATTTGGGCATGACCGATGAAATTAATGTGATGGGAGTTTTATCACTATTGCCCAAAATTTGCATTTTTGTATTTTCTTAAAAAATATCCAGATATTTTAGGATGTCGGAATTCACTCGATCAATGTTTGAATCAAAAATACATTTCTCCCAAAGATCCAAAAAAAATCTAAAGTGGATGAGGAGAAAATGAACCAAAATAAAAAATGAGATGAAGATTAAAACACATGTTTTATAATTTGTTTTTAATAATATAGATGTAACGCAAAAAGAAATATTATTTTTTAAAGATTTTTATTAAATACCAAACTCATACCAAAATCAAATAAAAAAGCAAATTAAATTAAAAAAAAAATGATTTTAGAGAAAAGTCCGCTTTTTCGCTCACCTCACTCACTCTCACTCAGATTCTCCCTCCTTTCCACCTGCAAAACTTTGTTTCTCGTTCTTTCGTTTCGTCTCCGATTCATGATCAAACACGATGCTGGTCGTGTTTCTGGGGTTTTCAAATGTAAGATTTCTCTGGAAAGTTGGCAACTTTTTGCTTTATCTTGTGTTTACAGTCTTTGATTTTGTGGAAATGAGCAGAAAAAATTGTTCCTTTAAAAGTTTTTCCAAGATGGCGGCAAGGAAGGTCATTGTTCGTTTTCTCTCCTTTCACCGCTTCCCTCCTTCTTCAAGGTTCGTCTTCTCTCCTTTCTAGCCTCATCTTTGTGAAGCTCGTGTTGAGTTCTTCGGCGGCGACGGCTTGGTTTTTCTTTTTCGTTGTTTTATGACTATTTTTTATCTTGATTTAATTGATTTGATGTGGGTTAAAATTGGGAATGGATCGGTGAAATTAACCAGCAATCAAAGAAAGGTTTGCCAGACGAACATAAGCCATAGTAGTTGATTTTAGTATTTTCACACAGTTAATTAATAACTAAAGTGCACACTACTGCAATCATAAAAGTATGTCAATGTAGTGCTTTATGATCGAATCCACAGAGACCAAGGTTACACAACGATTCTCACAAGATGAAATTAAGCTAAGACGAGAATAATGTTTGATTTGCAAAGTAATGAAAATAACTAAAAGCGGTGTAAATTCAATAAAAGAACAACCTTAGGCCAAGGGTTTATTCGCAAGAATCCAGACATCATGAATCAAACAACTATTTAGGGAACGATTAAACATAAGTTTCAAACTCAAACATAAATATCTAACCAATCCACTTCCGTGGCATTGATTACTAAATCTAGCAACCTAAAATCCTAACTTCCGTTGAACCTAGAGTTCTAGACCAGCATTAACAAATAGGTTTAATATGTTCACGAAACGCTTTAACATCAACTTCTGTTGGCTAAGGACAATTCGCTCGCTTATGTTATTTCTAGCAACCTACAACACTTTCGTGGTATAAGCTGAACCCTAGATCAGAAGCAAAGCAGTCAACCTAGCATAAGCAATAAACACAACAATAAGTGAAACCACAAAAGATAATTCTCTATATGTGTCTAATTCAATGATTCATGGATCCCGTTGAAACCCTAAACATAACTATGAAACTATTCAGACATGGTAGCAGAGAAATCCAAAGAGATGAAAAGGAAGACATAATTAAATTGATAAAAGTAATAAGAGGGTTTAGAAATCTTCTACAAATTTGTCAGAAGTGGTTCAGAGATCTTCTCCCAAACATACAATTGAAAGAGATGAAAGATGTCTAAGAAAAAATAAAGCTTAGCCTCAAAAGTGGTTTAAAATAAGTATATATAGGTCTTGGGTCGAATTATGTTAAGTTAGGATGATTATGGGGCAAAATAGAAAGTTTAGAAACTGCATAAACTGCATTTTTCGTCTGGGAAGTGCATCGATCGATGCAAGGTATGAATTGGTCGATTTTGAAGCTCTTGGACATGTGCATCGATCGATGCAAGCCTCCATGTTCTGTGAATGCTTCTTCTGCATGCTTGTGTTTATTTGTGCTTATTTTCCAGTCTGGTTTTTCATTTCAAGTTAACTAATAATTTTATCAACATCTTCTTAAACTCATTCTCGATACCCTTTTCTTACATATGGCGATCAGATATATTAACCGGATAGTATGTTCGATTAGGGTTTTCATTGGTCATCAATTGATTAATAATGCGACGAAGATGTTTTTATCGACTAGTATTGAAGTTGTGACAGTAAAAAAATAACGGAATGTTCGATTAACCGGATAGTATGTTTGATTAGGGTTCTGATGCTATTATAGATGTGTGTGTGTGTTTTTTTATTGCAACACATTAACACCCGTTTCATAGGCAAACAATAAATTAAACTGTAGAGATGGGAAAATGGAAAAATTCCAAGAACTCATCGGGTAAGATCCATTGAGTAGTATACTCACCGTGAACAATAAGAAAATCCATATATCCACATTAACTACTATTCACCATAAACAATAAGGATCCATATATCCACATTAAACTTCTCCAAGTACCAATCAAGCACAATTCCCCCTATCTCTCTCAATTATAAAATAAATAAAAAAGATGATAACCCTTTGCAATCAAGCATATTTGGAAAATTAACAAAACCCAAAATCGCATATTCAACCTTTCTAATGAAAAATGTTTGAATGATGTCGAATATCAAAATTTTTTGAGATTAACGGTTGATTTTTTTTATCACGAATTTGAGAATTTAACTATGAATTGAGGAATTATTCTGCACATGTAGATAGTTGGAGATTTAATATGCTGATTGCAAATAGTTGAAGAATTAATTGAAAATTTGCCTTACGAACGAGAAATAGATTTAACGTTTCAAGATTAATGATTGACTATTTTTACTAAGATTTTGTAAAATCAACCACGAGTTGAGTAATTATTCAACGCATGCAATAGTTGAGGATTTAATAGGCCGATTGCAAATGAACATTTTTTTTCATATATAGTTATTATTCTGTTAAAAAGGAAAATTTCTTCTATTTTTATAACATAAAAGAACAAATCATTCTACAATCTATGAAAGAAACAATGTTGGATTTGACTTTTCAACTATAACCTTTTTTCCATCTCTTTTAATTTCATAAATTATACACCATGCAATATGTTTACTTTAGTTTAGGTAATTTGTCATACGACTACGAAGGCGCTAGAAGAACCAGAGAAGCTTGTAATGGATCCAAATAGCGACTTAGAAGCTCCGTAATGTCTTAGCCTGTAAACTCCGGCCACCGCAGATTCCGATATCCTCCACTCCACCGTGGCTTGGCTCTCCGGGCTCAGCTTCGCCGGTCTCGACCACTTAAACTTTAGACTGAAGTCATCATCGTCGTACGCTGGGACCCACTTCCCTCCGTCACGCAGCGTCTCCACAACAGCGAAAGATCCCTCCGTCATCAGGTCGTTTCGTGGACATCCCGACCAAAACGTCGCGTTGACTTGTTGGCCTCTCCTGAACGTTGACTTTGGAGGTACATCAGCTTTGACGTCACCGAAGCTGACTCCTAAAGGAGTGGAGTCTACGACCACAGGTGTTAGTAAACTGATCTGTTTGTTTAGAAGGTCGGGTGGTTGGGGCCCGCGTGGGAGTGTTTGACCGTTGACCAACGATGTGGCTAGTTTCTTGAACTCTTGGATGTAGGCAGTGAGTGTGTGTGGGCCGTATAGCGTTGAAGCTCCCTGAAAACACAAAGGAAAGCAGTTGTTTTAAGCATAGAGGCATGAATTGTAAATATAGCTGAGTCAAAGTTAAAGATTTTTTTTTAACAAACCTCGTATCTTTGAACCTCGTACTCTTCGAAAGTGGTGATGTACTGAGAATAAGTGTTGGTGAGACCTGCGATTACGACGTGGAGGTTGTTGCCGAATTCCTTGCTGTCCAACGAGATGAGGAAAGACTTCACGGCGTCACGGAGACGTCTTCCAGCCATTGTCGTGAACTCTGGATCCAATTATAGATTCAGAAATCAGCTAAAGTATCCATCCTAATTTTAGGCTTTTAGCTCAGTTGGGAATTCAAAAGAGAGTCTCATTGACATACCTCCGGGGACACTGAGGATGACTAGTTGACCAATGCGAAGTATCTGAACCGGAAGAATCGATGGCTGCGCGGTTCACGCAATTAACAAATCGTCAACACACTATGATTTCAAATCTTCTATCAATTTTTAGGAAACAGAGGATATAGCCACTCACCGCCCAGTCATATGGTGTTTTCATCTCACCAGTGTCAAGTAAAATGGGTTTTGGTTTTTGGCATTGGACCTGTTCGGGACCAGGAGTTTTTAACACGTTCCTCACTAATCTCCAAAAGGCATTACCCTTCAAAAAAAGCACAGTTACATAAGGAAGCAGATTCATTTTGTTAGAGAAAGGAAGATTCAGAGAGAATTAGGAAAAACTGGAAAGTTGAAAAGCTTAATTACCTGATCATCTCCTTGTTTGAAATCAAAAGCACCTGGACCATCAGTTGTTCCAGCAGCAAAACCAAACCCCATTGCAGCTGGACATGTTTTCACCGTCTCAGAGGCCCCTGCTTTAGGAACTGTGACTTCAAGATTTGAGAAATCTACATACGCATGTTGGTAACCAATTTTGCCCTGCAGCTTCTCTGTAGCTTTGTTAAATAATTCCACTGCCATTTTGAATTGCCTTTCTCCAATGATACGTGTACTCTCAAATTCATCAGGGTAGCTGCATCAATAAAACAGAACACCAATCAGAAGAATGTACAAAAGATAGAATTGGAGGCAAAGAAAAACATAAGAAATCATGTAGTATACCCAGGGCCACGGCCATAGCACAATTCGTTCTTTCCATTACAGGTACTGTGATTGAAATCACAAGGCAGTCCAGTGTCGATGCAAAACGTACCAAGAACATTTGGACTCACGTCACCACAATTTGATTGACAGAAGGCAGAGACAAATTTACGTTTTGAAGCATTTCTTACTCGTATCTTAGCATCAAGGGACTTAGTCACAGACTGTCCTCTAGAGGACTTATAAGAAGCGGCAATATCCAAAAGTCTGCTGTCTGAAACAAAAACAAAACAAAAAACATAACTTTCAAGTTTCGCTGCAACTACAGTGTGCAGAATCATTGGTCATAGAATTGCCAGATTAGGTAACTCAGAAAAAGGATCTGACTCACGGTTTCTTCTCAGGTCAGAAACAATGGTTGATACTCGCCGAGGGATTTTACTTGAACTATCTGAAATCATCTGTCCATTCTCAAACCAGTCCTCCATGAAACGCGCTGCTGCGCCTTTGTTATCTCCACTTATCAAAGAGTTAGTCCGGCTCATGGAAGTCCCATGAGTTGCAAACCAGTTAAAGCTTCCAATAGGCCCCAACTGAGAATCAACAAACTTGAGGAGCGTCATTTCTTTGTCAACGTTATACTTATATTTACTCCTCTCAGCTGCAGGATTGTTTAGATAAGAACTAGGGCTTCTGTTCACGCCAGCATCCAAGAGATCCCCTAATTATCACACACACACACACACACACAGAGTGGTTTTAATCAAAGCAAGAACTCTGATCCGACAAAGAGAGGATTGTAATTGTGTATAGTTTACCTTTGTTGACAAAAACGGAAGCAGGACGTAGACTTTCGTGAGCCTGGATAATGGTTTGCTCAATGCCATCAACGAGGACGTCAAAAGATTGACGAACAAATCCAAGAGACGTCACAATATATGTGACATACTGAAGATAACCTCCTGGCCCAGCATGCGTGTGGATTCCACTTATCGCCACGTTCTTCTCTGTGTAAAGATCGCCGTATCTAACATTCTCATCGATTTCGTGTTGATTAGTTCAAAATCCATATGCCCATGAGATTCTAACTCTGGAAACGATTCAGATTCCACTAACATTCTAATTAAAGATCAATCTAAATGTCAGATTCTAGATATTCCAAAAAAAAAAGTGTACCTTGCCTTGAGTCGCTCAAGAACTTTGATTGTAACGATCTGAGACGCCATACAAGCGTCTAGATTGACAAACGCGACGCGATTTCCTTGGGGCTCAGCGACGATGAAAGCCCGAGCTCGTAACCGGAAATGAATCCCGGAAGCGATTTGATCGGAGTTAGCGTAGCCCATCATGTTGACGTCAGCGGCAGGACCAGTGATATCATAGCTTCCGACGCCGATCAAGTACTGGGAAGACGAATAGACCGCTCTAGCTAGGAGAAGAAGAAGAAGAAAGTGAAACTGCAGTGGCAGTGAGGCGGCCATGGTTGGAGAGCTTGAAGGAGGAAGAAGAGAGAGTAATAGATCTTAGAGGAGATTCACACGAGAAGGGGATTTGGGAGAGAATCCGCCATGAAAGAATGAAATTGTGCAAAGGCGTGAGTGGGAGAGAGAGAGAGTGGGAGTGGAAGAAAATTCAAATGTGGACGCGAGTGGAAGTCGGTAGTGCTTTACCAAACCAAACATTCTGTCAAACACATTAATTTCTATTCACATTAAGTTAAGCCGCGTAAAAAAGTTTAATTATGTGATCGTGTTATATATAATTTGCACTATATTATATACGAGACAACAAAATGTCTTCTTAATGACCTTATCATATCTGGATCCGATCCGGCTCGACCCGCACGAGAAAAACTCAAATTCTTTCTCCGTTTCGTGTACGCGGAGAAGAAGAAGAAGAAAGAGTAATCAAAATTTGGGAGAAAAGAAGATCAAAACTGATCTGGGTTTTCCTTACTCTCTAAGAAAAATCTCTAATTTATCTCTTTCGGCAGAGGGATTCATTCGTAAGCCATGGATAAGCCTCTGCTTTCAGGTATTGTTCCCAAAACCAACGTCTGTATGTTCTCTGTCTCTCTATATCTCCTTTCAACTCCTTAACTTTTCTTTTGGGATCAGAGAAAACCAAGGATTCCGAGAGATGGGATTCGTACCAGTACCTCCAGAGAAATAGCTCTTCTGCTCGTAACGCTTTTTTCGCCGGAGCTGGCGTTACCGTCGAGGAAGTCCGTTCCGCTTCAGCTCTTTCCGATCCTCCGCCTCTCTATCCTCCCGTTTTAACGACCCCCGTTTCGCTGCCCACTCGTAAGTCTCGTCTCGGTCGATCTAATCTGATTCTTAAAATCTTGTATTGATCGGTTCTCATTGCAATTGTGGAGACGATTCGTAACTAAAACTATATTTGAGCTCTCGCTTTTGATTTTGATCCCTTATATAGTGTGAAAGTTTCATCATTTCCTATGAACTCCATTCTTTCAGAAGCTTTTTGTTTCCTCTCTCTTGGATGATGATTCATCGGCTCTGTTTATCATTCTGATGTCCTACCAATTAACAGTTTTTCGCAAATTTCTGATTTCTTCTTGGCATTTCACAGCTCAAGCTATTGGCTATCCGAGTGCATCTGGAGCAGGTCATGAACTGCAAAGGTAAGTCCATGGAAAATGGTTCCTACTTCTCATCTTATTGCTCTTGTTAGGATGCAAAGATTGTGGCGTTAGATTTATTTCTCCGCATGTTCTCAACATTTGTTGAACTTATGTAATTCTCAGGCAGATTCTTGATGAGATTGAAATAAGAGAGCTGCTTATTGACCATATTGGCCATCGTTGCTGTTGGGGAAGCCGTCCTGCTCGCACATGGAAGATTCATGCTGTCGAAGACTGCAATGTTTATGTCGGAACTCTTGACACTTTCATTGAGGAGAGGGAAGCTTTAACACATACAATACCTTTCACTGGCGGGGATTTCAATGGAAAGAAACATGGATCTGCACCTGAGTTATGGCAATTGGACCTGAGATCGCAATTTCCTACACTGTTTGTCCCGTACAAAGAAACTCAAGTCCCGGTCCCTAATTCTGAGACTGTTGAGAAATGCACGGGTAACAATTTTGTATGTCCATTATTACTGTTAGGACAGTTAGAATCTTGTAGATACTGATGAGGCTCGGTATAATTGATCCACAGGTTGCTCAGGAAGAGGAGACGTAGTATGTCCAACGTGCAACGCCGATGGAGAGCCGGGATTTTACAAGGAGAATCAGATGATGAAGTGTTCCTCTTGCTATGGAAGAGGTTTGATTGCTCATAAAGATGGATCCGACACAATGTAAGCTCATATCAAGAACTTAACTTTCAATTTGATGGTTGCAAACTCTGGCTCTATTTACAGAAAACCTTCTCTTCTCCACAGATGCACAGACTGTAACGGTAAGGGAAAGCTTCCTTGCCCAAATTGCCAATCTCGCGGGTTAATCAAATGTCAGTCTTGTAACGGTACTGGTTCTCTTCTAACAAGCAGTATCGCAGTTGTGAGATGGTAAGTTTTTCTCAAATGGCTTCGACTGGCAATTGAAATGGGCTTTGAGTGGCTATTGAAAGATTTGATTTCTTGCTTTTTCGGGTTTTGACAGGAAGACTCTGTCGAAGCGAAAGGTGAGTGCAACAAGAGGAGCTGGTTCGGTACCAGAAGAGGTATTTCACAGAGCAGAAGGAGTTCAGCTTTGCAACACACAAGCTTACCAGTGCACGCCGGCATACTTTGCAGACTCATATTTCCTCAACAAGTTCTCCTCGGAAGTTATCTCGTTGAGAGCTGAAGTTCCACCAACGGCGAATGTGGTCTGCGAGAGACACACCATATCTGTTGTGCCTGTGACTCGTGTCACCATGGAAGATCGTGGGAAAGCCTTTAACTTTTACATAATCGGTTTTGGTAAAGAGATTTACATGAAAGATTATTACCCAGCAAGGTTCTGCTGGGGTTTGTGTCCTTGTCTCGAGTGGTTAAAGGTTTGAAAACCAGAGTTGGTTTTTGATCATCTCTACTTGATAGTAAAGAAACTGAGAGAGATTGCCTGTAAACAGAGCAGTGATTGTGTTGTGTATATTGTTTATTGTGGCCAAATACTGAATTGGATCGGGAACTTGAGAGCTTTAGAGAATCACACTAGGTCTCTAGAACTTACTAGCTTTAAATTGTTTTCTGGTGCAATGAATTCAGAAAGATTAAAATATAACTTAAACATAGAGTAAGGAGCAAATGAAACACAAAATTTGCAAATATTTTCTTATGAGAAACAGAGAAGTAAATAAGACGGGGAATCTCTGCACTAGGCTTTGTTGGCAGGCTTCTTCTTGGTGATGTCTTTCTTAGGTTTCAACTTGTCTGATCTTCCTGACTTCTTTTTTTCCTTCTTGTCGTTGTACATGTTTATCGCCTAAATCAAATTTATTATGAGGGATTAACATAATCATTTCACATACAGACATCAAGAGGCAAGAAAGACCAAAACCAGAGAGGAGAGCTGAAAAGTTTTTTGGTTTTACCTTGCCAACATTGAGGATCTCATGCGAATGCTTCGAGAATATCTTGCTGAGTACTTTATTTGTCTGTTCTTTTTCCTGGTCAACCACCCCAGCCTCTGATACAACTGGTAAATACTGCAAAAATACCACAAATTAGAAAACCCTATCACTCGTCGACAAATTGACTAAAGGAAGAAAATGATCGCTGATTACCTTGTGATGTTTGCCTTGCTTCTTAGGAGGCTTTTCTCCAGGCAACTTTTTATCGAACTTTCCACCACTAGCAGTTGAAGTAGCGGCTAAACCTGCTACGTCTCCAAGTGCCTCCTTTCCAATTTTCTTTGGCTGAGCTTTGGTGCCTGATATGGGCAATGCGGTTGCAGCAAGTTGGACATGGCTGCAAATAATGTATTAGACCCGTTTAGATCTTCAGTTATCAAAACCATGAAACAGGTGGTAATGATACTGTCTTGTATGCTATCTCAGGCAAGTAAAACATTTTCAATACCAATCAAAGAAGTTGTTATACCTCGGTAAAGCACCAGCTTTTGCAGCTGTCTTCAAATTCTCTAGTCTATTTTTTTGTTGTTTACCGACTCTCTTCTTTTTGTCATCCAGTCTCTTGGCAAAAGGATCTTCTCCTGGTTCTGCAGTTATCCAAAAGCTTTCATTAATAGTAGAAAATAAAAAAACTTGTAATGCAACTCCATATCCTTGTCGTCAAACTCAAAGAGACTAACAATGTATTTGCCACAATAATTGCTTATACACTTCTTTAAGAAACTAACAACATAATCTAGGTACTGAAAGAGCAAAAGATAAGAAAATTGTATACACAAGACCTACCATCTGATGCCTTTGCCTCAATAATGGGAATATCATTATCATCGTTAACACGATCATAACCATGACGACGCTTAAACTGATCGGTTTGTTCGTCGTATACAATCTTGTCCTTCTTACGCTTCTGTATACCTAAGAAACAGAATCAAGAACAATTTGGAACAAAATAAACATTAATATCATGATACTATAAAACAAAGAGGTTGACGCCCCATGAAAACTGGAAGAAAAAAAAAACAAATCAAACATGCAATCCTCGAAAAAAAAATCTCAATCAGGTTTACCTTTCTTAAGAGCAAATTCTTCCCACTTTGTAGGAGGCTTAGGCCTCGGAAGCTGAGAAAAATTAGGAGAAGGTTAGCATGCTTATAGTACATTCAAAAGATAAGTGATTAGCAAAATATGAACACCCTTGTAAGATGCTAGATCTGTTGTTCAGTCTTTTGGAAAGGCAGAATTGGAGATAGTGAAGAATAAAAGGAGTATCTTACATGTTTCTCTCTTGGAAGTTTGGTTGTAGGCGGAGGCAACTGGACAAGGGGACCATCACTAGTTTCAGTAGACGGAAAGTTGAAAAGACTATCAGCTATCGCCTGAACAAGTTTTGTTCCCTCCGTAATGCACTCCTTGTTAAGTTCCTCCCTATAATAAATTGGAGCAACAGTCATCAACAATAGATATAGAACAAAACTCTCAACAGAAACAAGTAACTCAACATTGTTCCATAATCACAGAAAGATGGTAACTGAGAAAGATGTTCAACTGCCAAAACTGCTTTTGATATGGGTCATGGTTTAGGACATAATAAGACTACATATCTCACTCTTGAACTTCAGAGATTGATGTTTAGAGAGAACTTTCTTTGATTGCTGGTTAATTACCCAATTTTAACCAGCAAAAAGAAACAAGTTAACAATAACATCACGAGACCTTAGAGACCCTTTCTAGCTTCAGAAGGCAGGAAACCAACAAAAACAAAAAAGAGTTACTCTTACGAAAAATGCATACTTTACTTCTCTTCATTCAGAAATCGAAAAATTTACAGCAAATAAGAACACAAAGCCACCTCAAATCAATTAAATCGAGATAAAAGACAATAGCAAAACAGAGAAAAACAAGAAAAACAAAAAAAACAAGCCGCCGCCGCCGAAGAAGTCAGCACGAGCTTCACGAAGATAAGACGAGAAAGGAGAGAAAGACGAACCTTGAAGAAGGAGCAGAAGGGAAGCGATGATTTGGATTGAAAGCCAGAAGATTTCCGACATCGACCTGGTATATTTGGTCTGTCTCCGTGTCCATGTCTTCCCGTCGCAGTGTTTTGGAATTGAGAGTGGAGGAAGAAAAAGGACTTTAGTTTTTAGGGTTTTGGGATGTTTTGAATTACACCTTCCTCTCTCCTAAGTTTAAATATCGAAAAATTGTCCTAAACATTACTCTATCTAAAAATGCCAAAAAAAAAGTTATAGTCAACTTTCAAAAGTGTCAATTAGGTACTGATTTTTTTTTTTTTTTTTTACAAAATACAAGAAAAAAATCTCAAATTTTAGTCACACATATACAATGTTATCTTTAACGTAAAACTAATAGTAAAATTTTAGATTGGGTTACGGTTTTTTCACACCCATGTATTAATGTTTCAAAGTGGGTTAAATACTAGTGTTTTCGTATTAAATGCAGAAAAAAGAATTACAAGAATATGACTTTAGGGTCACATAATTTGAGAAAGTTATTAGAACCTATTGGGGACAGATATACAATGAAGTAGAAGCTATGGTGTTCCGCGGCCACGTTTACCACGACCACTAACCGTGGTCCATTTCATTTCTTAAACTTGTTGTGTAGTCCCAACGTTCCCATAGTTTAAAACATCATATATAACATAAGCATTTTTGCGCAATTTTTGTTTCGTTTAATTGAGATCAGTATGCCATTAAATCAGACGTTTGCAACTCAAAAAGTGGCACCAAAGTGCAAGGTTTCGCATGATCTTTGTTGATCGGTTGAAGCAAGAAGAGAAGAAAATATATACAAACTAAAAAATAGGAATGTGAAGATCTTTGAACACGACCAACATATAAATTATATATAATCAAGAGATATGGCTAAATAAATGAGATTTTAGTCTCTGGAATAGAAAAGATACAAGCATAACTTTAGATTTTTGGTTATTTAAGGTTATGCTTGATCATACATCCAAATCTACTGAGGAATCCACATGAGAGGAAGGTGAAACACTTGAAAACGATGATTATCCAAAAGAGTTGAAAATATTTGATAGGATTCATTTTAATTTTCTAGTAAGTGTAGTGAAACATGCGACTGAAGTTCATTTTCGTAGTGGCTCTACATATTTATCCTCAAATACAAGATCGAATCATTGTGAAAGCTTTAAGTTAAGTTAAGCAAATTCCAATTTAAATAAGAAATTAAAAGATTAAAATTCCAATTCCAATTCACATCTCGTCTCGTCACTTGATGGTTTATGCAAAGATTATATCATTCATAGCAATTGTTCACATCCTCAAACAGAATACGAGGCACATACTATATGATATTAATACTCATAACTTTTACAGTCTTGACTAATTTTTAATACTTGATGATCTGAAGATTGTACAAATGATATGGTACTTTACTTACGCAAATGACAAGTTCACATGTAGGATCGAGAGAGATCGTGTATCGGCTGTCTGATTCGGATCCAACGGCCATAAATGCACCAAGAAGATGCTGAAAACGAATTTTCCGTTGATGGCTTTTGCCGACCTGCTTGAGATCCGGAAAGTGTTTGGAATGTATCCACGTGGTAGCATCAGAGAGGAGGCTGATGTATGCGGTGAGGGTTACGTGTCCAAGTATATTGGCGGCAAATCTAAGGTTTGGTCCACATGATACAAATTAATTCAGTGTTTAACGTTTTTTTAATTCCTAATTAAATCAATTAGCTGAAACATGAACACTTAAAGAAAAGGTAATAACGGGAAACGAGCGGCATGTGTGGCGTGGCACATGTGTCGTGCTACGTGAGGTAATGGTGAATAGAACTGTCTAAGATGATGTAACAATAAATAATTTAGTGGGTAATACATTTTTTTTTGAACAAATTTAGTGGGTAATACATTTTTTTTTGAACAAATTTAGTGGGTAATGCTCTTTAAAGTTTTATTGATTTTTAAGAGATTATGTTGTCGCGACTATAATGTTGTAGGAGTATTAAAGTGGAACATTATATAACCTGGTAATGTTTTTCATTTTTGATGAGAATGTCTAGGCCTGGGCATAATAACCGAACCGAATGAAACCGAACCGAACCGAACCGAAATTAATGGTTCGGTTAGGTTATGGTTACTTCACAATAACCGAATGGTTTTTATTTTTGATATCCATTGGTTATGATAACCGAATGGTTATTAACCGATAACCAATGGGTATCCATGGATATCAAAAAAAAAAAAAAATGTTTATTTTCCCTAATTAACCGAAATAACCGAAATATAACCGAAACTAACCGAACCGAAATAACCGAAACTAACCGAAATAACCGAAACTAACCGAAATATTTCTGAAATTTAACCGAAATAACCGAAATATTTTGAAATTTAACCGAAATAACCGAAAATAACCGAAAATATTTGAAATTTAACCGAAAATAACCGAAAATAACCGAAACCATTCGGTTAACCGAAAATAACCGAAAGATTTCGGTTACCAAACGGTTATTAATTTTGATAACCATACTGAACCGAACCGAATGGTAACCGAACCGAAACCGAACCGAAAACTGTTACTAACCGAATGGATAGTAAAAGACATAACCGAACGTAACCGAAAACCGAAATAACCGAACCGAACCGAACCGAATAACCATTTGCCCAGGCCTAAGAATGTCACATACTCTGTGAATGAGGTGATTGTAGTATACAATGATTTTTGTAAATAATTGGTGGTTCACGGGGATGTAATTAAAAAAAAAATTGATTTGAGTATATCTCTATATTATTATTATTTAAGAAGTCATTTAGAAAAAATAATTTTTTTGTAAATTATTACGTATTATACCATTACAAATAACAAAAAAAATAATTGAAATAAAAAAATAATATAATTTTCTTTTAAAATTATTGAAGAGAATATGTAAAATATTTATTGCCATTAAATAAGTTATTTATTATTTAATTTCTTAATAATTGTAATACTATATATTTTAGAATAATAATCAATCCATATTTATTCAAAAAAAAAATATATTCGAAATCCTACTATATTTTTCACTATAATTTATTATATTTTATTTGAATATATATCAAAATAAAAATTGAAAAATATTTTACTAATTTTATAAAAAGTTAGACACAAGATTTTTTTTTTTTTTTTAAGAGTTCGTGGACTAACCAAAAAATTAGAATCATTAAGCGGTGCTTATTAGAGTTATGTTTTCAAGATTGTAGGTTTTTGCGGATTAACCAGAATAATATTCGTCCACTGCAACACGGGTTAAATAGACAAATTATTACGAATTGACAACATTATTTAGAATCATTAATTAATCATATTGTAAAATTCAGATAATATCAATTTTTAAAAATAAAAAAAAAACAAATTCTTAGAAATTTTTTTTTTACTATGCGCTAATTATATATAAGATATAACCAAATGTATTTTTTTTTCGTTTTTGGTGGAGCTTGGTTAGGAGAAGAAAAGCGGTGTGGTATTGAGTCAAAAAGGTGAAGAGTGTTGTGGAATGTGGATGGGAGTTAGAGTTTTCCCAAGGTTGAAATTGAAACAGAAGCTGAAACATTGAGATGGACCAGACTTAACACAGTCAGGTTCGATTATCGGAAAATAATGTTGAATCCGATTCCAAAGAGTTTGTTGCGGTGGTGAAAAGAGAACAAGACCGGCCTACTCTCAAATCGATAATACAAGACATCAACCATATGCTCCTTTATTTTGAGGATTACAAGTTGGTGTTTTATACAAGTTGGTGATGAAAACAGAATGGCTGACTCGAAAGAATAGTGAATAAATCTCTTTTTCATAAATTATGTATTTAAGTTGTACTCAATGGTGCCAAATTGGACAATAATTTGTGTTCGAGTGGATACATTTTTGTAATTTGAATTTTTGGTTAATAATAATACAAGTTGAAGTTGAGCCAAAAAAAAAAAAAAACAAAGGAAATTACAATTTCTTTTCAATTTTGTTTGTCTTTTCTTTCAAATTTTTGTTTATAAACTTGCTTTTGTCAAGTTACAAAAAAAACCCAGCCACCGAGAGGGGAGAGAAAAAGTTTTGTGGATTTTTTGCCTCTCCGGTGTCCGGTGTTCATCATTGGCGTCGTGAGAGGGTGTTTGGTCTTTGTTTTGCTTCGCCCATGCTTTGTTTCAAATTTTCTGGAGTTGATTTCGCAGGATTTTCGACGGAGAAGAAGAATATATCCTTAGTCTCGCGATGTTGGATTTTATGGTTTTGATTTTTTCGACGCTGGTATGTACGACAGAGGAGAATCTGTCATTAGATTCGATGGGTGACGTTTTAGGTTTCATCTTTAATTGATGGTTTAGGGTCATGATTTTGCTCTCGTTTATCTCGGGAAAGTGTCGGTAAAGTTGTGTTGTCTAGTTTATGATAGTTTTCGATTATCCTCCTCCTTTAGGTCGTTGAATCCTTGAAATCAGTATCATTCCACCACCATTTAGTTTAGTTGAATAATAGGTTTTCTCCCATGGTCTTTTCCTTGATTTGTTCTTGTAAGGCTAACCTCTTGTGGGGATGCATAGTCCTAGATTTAGACTTTTTAGGAAGAAGATTATGTGTGTAGGAGTTAGATTCTCGTCCGTTGTTTCTTATTTTTGTGGGGTTAATTAATTTATCGCGCCTCTATCATCGGCTCTCCTCCGTCTATGGATGTCGGTCCTCTCGGCATCACTTCTCTGACTTAACCGGTGTTCTCGAGAGTTTCACTATTGGCTTTTGTATCCATCATTTATTACCGTGTTTCTATATTTTTCGGACAATAGTTTCTCGTTTATCGATCTTTTGGCTCCAGTGATATATCTGTTATCCGCTGGCTTTTGTTTTCGGAAAGATTTCTTTTCTCTGTCGGCTATTGTACTTTTTCGTGATTGTTTCTATAAAAGTTCATCAGTGTTAAAAAAAAAAAAACTTTCTTTTGTATTAATTTTTTGTTTTAACCAAACCAAAACAAAAATTGTTAGACCGAACCCCATCAAAATTTTACTTATAAAACATGTAGATTTATTTTAAACTTTACATCTCCGATGTGAACTTCCATTTTAGGTGCTAATTTAAATTTCTAGTTGGTTATTTTAAAAATTATAAAAAACACACTTAAATTCATTATTTTAAAAATTAAAAATTATAAAAAACTGAAATTGAAAGCGTTTGTGTAACCAAACTACACTAAATCGAGTAAACCAAAATTCATTTCAATTTTAATTTTTTATTATTAATATGTTTCGAAAATCGGTATAAACGTATTGTTTAAAAAAAAAGAAATATCAGTATTTATTTTTAAGTTATTGTTTAACAAAATCTGAACCGTAATTTCATCAAACCAAAACTGAAAAACGTCAAAAACCAAAAACCAAAAAAAAATAAAAGTCAAATGTTCGTATTTCCATAAATACAAAAGGGTATTAATTAACGGGAAACAAATGATTAGGGAAACGACCACAAACATACATACACAACCATAAATATGCGTATATATATATATACATACATACATACGAAACAGAGATTAGAGAGAGCTTCGACGCCTCTCAGCTTCGCCGAATATCACGGTGGCTAATACAGAAAAAAAAACCATAACATGGCCAACCACTAACCCTCTAAAACAATATTAACCAAATAAAAAACAAAAACAGAAACCAACACTTTCTCTCTCTAAAAATATATCCTTTAATTTTGGCGCTTTTCCGAGATTGATTTTTCTTCTCAGGCGGCGATATGTCGGCGGCCGGCGCTAGCCCTTTGGCCGTTGCACCAATCACTGCCGGACCCACCACCACACGCCGCCGTGTCGGAGATTCCCTTGAAACCACCACCAACTCCGAACGACCCTCCAATTCCTCCGATTACTGCAACACTGTCAACATCTCCGTCTCGCCGGATTTAGACGACGGCGATGCCATTGGACAAGGCGGCGCGTGTTCCTCACCCTCCTCGATGGGTTCCTCGTCGAGCGGATCCCATTATCACCACGATCATCACTACCACCACCATCACCCGACGATTCGGTACCTTCTCCTCCGTAAGCTAAAGTTGCCGTTTTTCTGCGACGGTGGATCGACGGCTGTGGTGAGTCAAGGATTCTGTTTCGGGAGAAACGTTGGCCGTCGGATCTTGGCTCTTCTCATGGTTCTCGTCGTCGCTTCGCTCTTTCTCAGAGTCTCTCTCATGAGTGGGCGCGTCGTTGACCACGCGCACCGGAGGGATTTGAACGAGCTCGTCGTCGTTAGGACGCTTCACGAAGATTGGTCGATGGCTCAACGCGCAATGTCGGAGAACGTTGCTTTTGAGAAGCTTCCCGTGAGTTTTTTTTTTTCTTTCTTCCTTTGCATTGAAAATTTTTACTTTCCCGAGAAAAAAAAAACCGAAAAATTTACGATTTTTCAGATCGATGAAAACCCCAAATCTGCAATTAGTTTCTTCATTTGACCAATCAATGCCCAGTGATCAGTTTTTGTTTTTTTTTTATCAATGCGAGATGGAATTTACTTTTCCCGAGAAAATTAGAATGGAACAAAGTCTCGAGTTTTCTGATCAAAACCCAGAAAATCCCATTTTTTCCTCTGTTTCTTAACTCTGTTGATCAAAGATCGATTTTTTTTTAACAGAAACTCGCGCTCTCTTTTCTTTCGTTTTCTCGGGAAAATTCTATTAGGAAAATAGTGGGGTAGAGGTCGTAGGAAACAACGTGGAATTCTCGGAATATCTCTATTGATTGCGTCACTGATAGATTAAGTTAACTAATCGTAATGGCTTTACCAATCAAATTCGTTTGGATTTTCTGAGATGTGATAGCTTCCATTGACCTTAATATTATTACAGTATTATTGAAACCGACCCATTATTGAATATTCATTCAAAAAGGCCTGAGGTTTTGTCTCTTTGTCCCTTTTGATTGTTGAAGAAGACTTAAAGGAAAGATCTTTAATGTTTCCTTCAGGGTTTTGCAATGTTTAGTAATCTTTTAAGTTCCAAACAATGCAATTTATGAACCTTTGACTAGATCTAGCTTTGTTTAAGTTACAATTTAGCCTTTGATATTAAGTGTGAACTAAATCTGTTCCTGCAACGTAAGAAGCCAACATCATTATTTTTGTTTGACTAGACTTTCTGATGATTTGGCGACGTTTTGTTGTTACAGATTCCGGAAATATGGCAGAAACCTGAAAGTGGAAATTATCGCCAGTGTGCTTCACGTCCCAAGAACCGTTCAAGTAAGCTGTTAGCTTGCATTTTCAGATTCTCTAAACAATGGTTGCAGTTTCTGGTTTTCTGAAATGTGTCTGGTTCAGGGCTGCGTAGGAAAACCAACGGTTATCTTCTAGTACACGCGAATGGCGGATTGAATCAGATGAGAACTGGGGTGAGTTTCATTTAAGTGTTTTACATAGATTTGATCTCTTGTTTTCTTACCTTTCTTTCTTGATTTTCAAATCAAATGCAGATATGTGACATGGTTGCTGCAGCAAAGATTATGAATGCGACTCTTGTTCTTCCTCTCCTCGACCACGAATCCTTCTGGACTGACCCGAGGTTTAATCTTCTTTACTCTCTACACAACAAGATATTCCTCAAGAAAAAGAAGTGCAATTTGAAGAGACATTCTTTGTAATTTGCAGCACTTTCAAAGATATTTTTGACTGGAGACACTTCATGAACGTATTGAAAGATGACGTTGACATTGTCGAGTACTTGCCTCCCCGGTATGCAGCCATGAGACCTCTCCTCAAGGCTCCTGTTTCTTGGTCCAAGGTCTGAGTTTTGTTTCTACAATTCTCAAACGGCTTTTAGCGGTTTTTGTGGTTAAAAAGTTGTGTGCTTTAATGCAGGCTAGTTACTACAGAAGCGAGATGCTACCGCTGTTGAAAAAGCATAAGGTGGTAAAATTCACACACACTGATTCACGCTTGGCCAACAATGGCTTGCCACCATCAATCCAGCGGCTGAGATGCCGTGCTAATTATCAGGCATTAGGTTACTCCAAGGAGATTGAGGATTTTGGGGAAGTTCTGGTTAACCGGTTACGAAACAACAGTGAGCCTTTCATTGCTCTGCACTTGAGGTAGAGTTATATTTCTTTTTTGGCATCCCTTCTTTTCATTTTTCTTGACACGGGTTGGTTGAAAAAGATTTGAGTATTTGAATTGCAGATACGAGAAAGATATGCTTGCCTTTACAGGCTGCAGCCACAATCTCACAGCTGGAGAAGCTGAAGAGCTGAGAATCATGAGGTACAATGTTAAACATTGGAAAGAGAAAGAGATTGACAGCAGAGAGAGGCGGATCCAAGGCGGTTGCCCGATGTCTCCCCGAGAAGCAGCCATATTTCTAAAGGCAATGGGCTATCCGTCTTCCACGACTGTATACATAGTTGCTGGTGCAATATATGGAGGAAACAGCATGGATGCTTTCCGAGAAGAGTACCCAAACGTCTTCTCTCATTCGACTCTAGCAACTGAAGAAGAGTTAGAGCCCTTTAAGCCATACCAGAACCGCTTGGCTGCGTTGGATTACATTGTGGCACTCGAAAGCGACGTTTTTGTGTATACATATGATGGGAATATGGCAAAAGCGGTACAAGGGCACAGGAGGTTTGAAGGGTTTAAGAAGACTATCAATCCAGACAGGTTTGAATCATTATTGTAATCTAGTTTTTGTTTCTGTTTTTAACTTGTTACTGATTTTGTCTTGTGAATGGCAGGTTAAATTTTGTTAGACTGATAGATCATTTAGACGAGGGTGTGATGTCTTGGGATGAGTTTTCTTCAGAGGTGAAGAGATTACATAGAGACAGGATTGGAGCGCCTTATGCGAGACTGCCCGGGGAATTCCCTCGGCTAGAGGAGAATTTCTATGCAAACCCACAACCAGATTGCATCTGTAACAAGTCTCAGCCTGAGCAACTCTGGAAATCAAGTCTATGAACAGAGTCAAATTAGAGTGCCTCAAGATAGATGAACACAACACTGAACAGACAACACATTGATTCAACCTTTGTAGCCTTCTTGTACAATATAGGAAAGAAGAAGACGATTTCTTGGAAGATCCACACAAATCTGTAGAATCGATTCACTATACATGACCATCAAAGATATATAGCATTTTTTCTGTCTCTCTTCAGAGATGATTGATCCTTGTCAATTTTGTTTGGGTCACATCATCACATTGTTGTTATTAGTGACCTCAAATATCCATTGTACATTGGAGTATACTACAACATACATTCACGATCGCAAGTTGTTAAGCTCTTTATCAAGAAGATTCTCAGAGCTTCTATGTTGATTGCGTCACAAATCACACAACTAAGCTCATCGAAAGTGTTGTTTTTTTTTGTTTTGCCTCAACGAAAATCATATCGGATCCTGACCCGACTATCTTTTAATCGGGTCAACCGGTTCTGGCTTATTCACATTAGCTAAAAGAGGTGAAATTAACAAGATCTCACATTCGATTCTCAACGCCGTCGATTCGACTTACCTGTAAGTACCTTTCTCTCCTTCTTCTTCCTCTTCTTCTCTATCTCCAGCTGCTAGTTTCCGGCGGGAATTTGCACTTTGGTCTTGATTCAATGTGAAAAAATCGATCTTTTGTTTTTGAAATCTGGCTGCGAGATTTGGGGGGAGATCAATCAATCAATCAGTTGGCTTGAATTTTACCAGAGATCTTGGATCTTGGATGAAATCATAGTTAGGATTGTATGTGAGCCAATTAATCTTATCAATTTTGACCGAATTTGGATTTCTCTAGTTTCCATTGATGAATGGAATCTGTATTATCCGTTTCTGCAGGCCAGGATTCTAACCACACTTGAGCTAAACGCCAAGTTTCTCCTTTACTCGGTATGCATTTGCTCTCTTATAGCGTTTAGGATTCTTCATGTTAAAAATAGCATCCAAGACTGATCTCTACCTTTCGTGAACCCATCCCTTCAGAAAACCATGTCTAGTGTTGTTAGCTCCAAGCTTCTTGCTATTTTGGAGATGGTTATGTGATTCTTTTGCTTGAAGAGGTTGTTTGCAAGACAACAATGAAACAAAAAAACAGTTTTGTCACCAAATATTGAAAACCAGGACCATCCTAGCTCACTACAGAGGCTTATTCATACCTTTATAGTATAGCTTTACTATTGGTTAGTGTTGTTCATTCATGTATTAGTAGAATCAAGATTTTCCTTTGCTATTTTCATGGCTTATACTTGATCACTTAAAAAAAGTATTATTTACAAGTTGATTCAATTACATTTGATCATGTTTCACACTCTTTATACGCATAGTTCTCAATCCTTGGTGTGTCACAGAGGAATCATGGGCTTCTGGACACTGATGGAAGGATTGCTGCTATTTGCAAACGCACTTGCTATACTCAACGAAGACCGTTTTCTAGCTCCCAAAGGATGGACACTCGCAGAGCTTCACCAAACCGGCAAAAGAAACTCTCTCAAAGGCCAAATCATCGGTCTCATCCACGCCTGCCACTACATGAGGCTTCCTCTCATGCTCTTTAACTTGATAGTCATCGTCGTTAAGCTTTTCTCCGGTTAAAATGCAGATTCGAATAATTCAATCCAAACACTTCTGCTGCTCTTTTTTTTTTTACCCTTGTCAGAATTAAGCACTTTGTTCTTCATTCTATAGAATTTTAAAATCAAAAGCTCACATTGTATACGTTATTGTTCTGTTGTACTTTTAACTACAAACACAGAGTGGGGAAGAAAAAAAACAAATTCTTGGGACCAAAAGCTATAAACTTTGGGATATAGTTCCATCATTCAACAGGAATCATGACTTCGTTGGTCCTGAACGGAGGTAGAGTCCATGGCGGATTATACCTAGCAAGGACGAAATCTCCGGTGATCTTAAACCCGTCTCTTTCGAGATCACTAGTTAGCTTCTTCACCTTCTCACTCACCACACTATCCACGGCAGTTCCACTGAACGTAACTACGCCGTACTTTCTCCCTCCTTCCTCCCTAATCACCACTCTCGAATCCGTCGGACGCGGCGCTTCCTCCGCCTTTTTGTACATCGCCGGCAACAGAAACTGCATCGTCACCATCTTCTTCTTCCCTCCTTCACCCCCTCCTTCCTTGGTCACAACCGGAGAAGTCATCTCGATCTTCTCCCCCTCCTTGGTAATCACCGGAGAAGTCATCGCGATCTTCTCGCCTTCCTTCGTGATCACCGGAGACGTCATCGCGATTTTCTCCGGCTTCTCGTTCTCCGGTTTGCCGAACACGCCTATGTACTTAGCCAGGACCTGAAATCCGCCGTCTTTGTCTCCTTTGAATTCAGACGGATCGTAAGTGAGCTCCGCCGCAACCGCAGGTGGATATTCACGGATCTCATAACTGTCGCCGGATTTGGTCACCGTGTATTTGGGAGTCTCGACAACGATTTTACCAAAAACCATTCCCATTACGTAAGCTTTGCCGAGAACTATTCCCATATGATTACTATTTATCAGTTTGGTTTTCGCTGTTGCTAAACGCAAATGTGTGGTGAGCATTTGATAAGGTAATGTGTGTGTGTATATATATATATAGACGAAGATATCGATATCGGATTTTGGTATTTGGTTGAAAAATCAGGGAAATTTGTAACGACGCGTCATTGTTACTAGTTGCTTCGTGATGAACCAAAATCTACAGAAGCAGTTTGACACGTTTCTGGTTTGTGTGGTTCAGAGCATCACACATCTTTCTTGTGGAGGTTCTGGTTCCACGACGACGATGCTTTTACCCATGCTCTGTGGTTTTAAAAACGGCACGTATGATTTGGAGATTTTAAGACAAAACGGCACGCAGTTAGTGTCTTAAAGGTTAGTGTGTCCTTTCCGTTGATACGGATTAAGATATTTTCGTTACCAAACAGCGGACTAGGGTTTAGTTTTTTTTTTGGTTCCAGGCCCCTCTTATATATAAATATATTTCTCGAGCTTGAGATTCAGAAAATATGTTCGGCGGTTTGACTAATTCTTTCGTCTAATTTTTAATGGATTAAGCTAGTTCTGATAGTTTTTTCTTGAGGTTTATTTTGGTCTGTCTGATTCGATCTTAGGTATTCTGTGTTATTATTATCATTTTTCTTGGCTTTGTTATGGTGGAGCATCGGTGATGAATCCATGAAAAAATTGTTATCCTTGCACTTTGATTGCCAGTGAAGAAAAAAATGGGGTTTTCAATTCTGAGATGCTTCTCCTCTTTTATTTTTTCTGGATTTTTGATACTCGAATGATCGGCTTTTGCTTTTCGTGATCGTGTACGGATTTGGATCGATGATTTCTTAGTTAATTATACTGCGTTATCTATCTGCAAATCTCCTATATGGTTTTGAAGATAAAACCAAAAAAACTGAGATCCAAATTTTTTTTTTGTATCGCTTTCCGATCAACTTGTATTTTGATAGTTTTTGGTTGAAGTTTGAATCAGATCGATGATGTTAATAGAAAAACTGCGTTATCTATCTTAAAATCTCCGAAACAGGAGTTGCAGAAAACTATACAGAACGCTGAGATCTGTTAAGCCTAATTCAACCAATCACAATATGATTATTGCTTGTTTTTTTTTGTTTTTGGGTTTTGATTCGCCTTAACATAAATCTTATATCTGTTTCGGACACAAAATTTCAAGTAGAAAGGGGCCAGCCATTTCGGAAGTTAGCAATGGCTTAGACTTCATAGTTTGATTTCTAATTTCCGGTGTCTGACCAATTTCTACTTGTGTTTTGTTATACTGACGACACATTCACAAGGATAATGTGAGAAAACAAAAATCTATCGGGGCTGCTGCAATTGACAAGTTGATGTGAATACACAAATTCAAGTTGAGCTTGGAACAACAAAGCAAATGATCTAAAACCTTTACTCAATTCAGCTTATTTAGTTAAGCTTAGTGAAATATTCATGCTTTTGCAATTACAAAACAAAATAATCTTGAAATGTCTGTTGAATTAGCTACTACGATTACAATCCCGAATTGGTTGCTCATCATTAAGAATAGCAAAACGAACAACATTCTTATGACATAACTGGTACAAAAAAAATGGTCCAAAACACATGCCTAGACAGCCTAACATTTGTTCAAATGGTGCGGCATAATCCAACGATTAAAAGATATACAGAAAAAAAAAAAGTAGAAACCACTAGGATTTATTTTCCCTGACGAACCAACCCTAACCCAACGGTTCAAGAAGTAATCGCGAAAAATCTTGAACCGAGCGGTTAAGTGAAAATAAATATTGGTTTCCAATTTTTTATAACCTTTACAAAAAATTTGGGGTTTACCGCTAGAACCAGACGCAGAAATCTCCCCGGGAAAATCGAATTAAACCGTTCCAAAGTGCTCGAAAATCTCCCGCTCCTTGTTACTTTCTTCTAATCATCTTCTCTCTTTTCCAGATTTCACCATCTTCCCACTTTGTTTTTTTGTTTTCTCCTTTCACAGTCGTGTTAGGGTTTCGAATCTTAGTCTGAGAAATGGTGAGGTCGAACAAATCCAAGGTTGCGGAGCGTATAGGCAAGGGTAAAGTTACTCCGATGCAGGTCGCCTACCTCGTCGATCGATACCTTTGCGATAATCGCTTCTTAGAGACCCGATCGCTCTTCAGATCTGAAGCTTCTTCTCTCATCTCCAAATCCCCTGTTCGTGAAGTATGCACCTCGAAATTTTCATTTTCATTTTATTTTGTTTTATAAATTTTCTATGGTTTTCTCATAGATTTCCCCGTTCGATTCTTAGGTTCCGTACAGTTTGATACCTCTGGATGATATTTTGAACGAATACATAAGCCTCAAGGAGCAGAAAGTGGTGCTGGATCAGGAGAAAGCGAGACTGGATCAGGAGAAAACTCGGGTTCAAAATCTGTTACATGGGATGCAGAATGTGATGAACGCTTACAACTCCACCGCAGCAGCTCCTCCTCCTCCGTCGATCCCGTTAGCAGCTCCGGCGGCTATGCAAGTGGTTGTCTCTACTTCTCAACCCAGCAACTTCGGCGTCTCACCTTCAGGTACTATGTTAGTTTGTGCTGATCTGATTTTAGAGATTGAAGCTGTTTATGCTGTTGTTTGCCTATCATCCATTATGGTTTTGCAATTGTGTACCTAAATGCTATGTGGTTTTTTCTGCAATGAGACAAATTTGGCAATTGGTTGATTTTCTTTCCAGAGATTTTGCATTGATGTGTCTGGAATTTGCCTAATGGAGCTAATGATATGTTCTTATTCCCAGGCGGCACACCTAATCTTATGCCAGCATCATTGCCAGGCAACAAAAGAGTTGGGAATTTCACAGCACCCTCTAGCAGTCAATCTATAACCAAAAAGCGAAAGAGCCCTGAGGCTTCTCTAGGAGCTCCTCCTTCTGTATCTAGGAAAGGTGATTGTACTGCAGTTTCTCCTTTAAATGATTCATTTGATGTGGTCTCCATAACCCTTAACCCGTGTTGTTTTTGTGACTTCTTTTCTTATTCCAGGGATGAAAAAGATCCCACTAGCTGCTGATAAGGCCATTAACTACTTGACATTTGGAACATCATCGGAGATACAAACGCCGGTGAACAACCGTGTAGCTAATGATTCATCTGGTCTTACATCAAGTGTGGCAAAGTGTTTGTTCAACAGATCAGACATGTCACCTCCGACCAATTCAGCTTGTCTGAGGACACCACAAAAGCAAGTATCTCCTCAGAGCGATATATCTATCACTCCCCAGCAAGAAGTTACTCCTACAAACTGCACAATTGTTACCAAGGAGAGAATCACAGTCAGTCCTAACAAACAAATTGCTTCTTATACAGTGGAAAGGAGCCATATGGTTTCTTCTTTTTCGCCAGTCAAGTCTAATCTGAAGATGTCTAGTAAAAGAGATCATGTGAAAGGAAGGCTCAACTTTGATGATGCAGAAGCAACAATGCACTTAGATGCACCTGCCACTGGAGATTTGGTCTCAAGTTCCTCATCCGGCTCTGAAGCAGAAACTGATTTGTTTGACATAGATTTTTCCAATATAGATCTTTTGAGTGAAAACTTTCCGTTCGCGGAGCTGCTAGTCGATTTCGATCTTGGTTGTGAAGGAATGTCAGACCCTTGCCTGCCACAACCCTCAAACTTTCACATAGAGACTGCTTCAGGGTATGTATTCTTCTCTTTGGCTTAATAACCAATTAAAAAAAATCCAATTATCTGCTGCCATTTACCTATCAGATCCAATTCTGAACCACAGGTCATCTCCTGAATCAATGAACAGGAATCTAGTGCCTGACCAGGTTGTGTCAGAGTATACGTCAACAATTACAGAAATGATTCAAGGAAAAGACATGAACACACAAGGTGGGTTTAGTTTCAATCTTCACTAATATATAATGCTATAGCTGTTTTTAACTGATAGTCTTACTGTTTCAATATGCAGGATCCGACTCCATGACTTCTGTTAAGTCCATAACAAAATGCCTAAGAATCTTAAGTCCTGGTAATTTCTCTTTCTCACTGTGACATATAACCATACCACAGAGATCTCTCATCATGTCTTAACTCACAAATTTTCTTCTATCTTCAGCCAAGAGTTGCAGACAGAGAAGTCACAACTGACTGATTTGATCTACACTTAAACTCCCAAAATGAAAATGCAGATCTTTTGAGTTGGCCAAACCACGCTTCTAGATATTTTGAGCGCTTCAACATTAATGTAGATCGCAATATGTGAGAATGCAATACTTCATTCCTTTGCTTGGCTCCTAAACTAGTCGGTTCGGTTCGGTTTCATTCGGTTCGGTTATTATGCCCAGGCCTAACCAAAACAATCTGAATCAAGCCAAAGTACTTCTCCTCGTTTTCATGGCTTTCAATGTAAAGCAGAATCCTTTGATGTATTTGTCTTGTATTCAAAGATGTAATTGAGTGTATGTTTCTTTTATCAAAAGATTCATGTGCTATGGCTTATAATACCAGTGATCAAAGCATTAACAGAGTATAGGTATGGCTCATATTGTTTGTGTATATTCTCTAAGACTCACAACAGCTTAAGACAAAACAAAAATTACATGCCACAAAAATAACCCAATCGGTACTCGGTAGGCTTTTTAAAGGTTTTTTTTTGGGCCTAACCTATTAAGAATAGTCAAACCGAACCGATTAGTTAACCGGGGAATGACTAATTACACGGGTTGGGTTTAGTTCAGTTTGAAATGTGATTTTATCAAATTGGTTACGTTGTTACCAACTTATAGCAAACGTATTGTACTTCACGTTCAGTGCATTGTCGCCTCAATTGCTTAAAATTAAGTTTTTTTTTTTTATCTTCAATTTGATGTTAAAATTAAGTCGGACCAAGTAAAATAAAATAGATTGGCAATTTAAAAAAATTGTGATTGGCTAAGGAGAATAAAAAGATGTTAACGTTTAAATGCACCTTTCTTTTACTGCTTATTCATTTTGCTCTGAGACCTCCATTGACACAACATGACTCTCACCTTAGTTTTAAATTGCGCTAGGCCCCGTAAGGCGACATGTTGATGATTAGGCGCTAAAAAGCGCTCGCCTTTGAGAAACAAGACGCCGCTTTTGTTCCGTCAATGTTCACGGCAACATTTGTCGTTTATTCTCTTTATGTTAGTTTTCATAAATAAATATTATAAAATTTAGAATAAAACTTATATAATAAAACACCAAAAGATCTCAAAACAAACTCCAATGTCTAAGCCATATCTTACCATTATTCCTTTTTAAGAAACTGAAACAAAAAAAAAAACTGAAACACTAGAAATCGATATCATCATCACCATACTCATCCTCCTCCCCTTCACTTTGATTATCGTCATTTCCTCCAAAATTCTCTTCCAAATCATCATCATCATCATCAACTAATGACATAATTTTAGAAGACGGCTTACGAAATATGTTGGGAGTGGAGCTAGTAGCAATACTTTTTTCTTTGTCAATTTTAGTTGAAGTTGTTGCTCTAGTAGCATAGCTAGGATCACTAGCTCATGCGGTTTTGTCAACCATATCCCATGTCAAATCATCATTTTTAAACACAAGATCTAAAACATCATCATCAGAAGAATTCACATCCATTCTACCAACTAATCACTCATTGCTATCATCAATCTCTTCCAAGAGAATGAGATCAATGGTGTCTTGCCTCTTGTATCGGCGTTGCAAAGCATGATTATATTTCACGAAGACCAAGTCAGACAATCGACTTTGGTCTAATCGATTTTTTTTTTGGTATGCAGCTGTTAGTAAAATAAAAGTAATGATAACAAATTACATAATATAATGAAATAATTTTATTATGCAATGGAAATAATAGAATTAAAGTGATTTGCAAGCTGAAAAACACCATAATTCCTCTCACAACCAGTAACACTATAAGTGAGGCTAAGAACTTTTATAGCAAAATTTGTGAGAGTGGGAGTTGAAGATCCATAATAAGACCACCAATCCGCTATTAAAACAAAAATAAAAAAACTAATGTTAGTTTTCTTGTAAATATATTTTATAAATTATTTAGATATCAAGTACTAAGATTTTTAGATAATACAATGTTATCTTGTGATTTTGATTTTCATTGTCTAATTGCCAATTGATGCCCAAAAAGACTCGTAGCATTTTTAAATGCACAATTTTTGAACGCTTCAAAACCAGACGCCGAAAGGCGAGCGCCTTTGTGACACCGCCTTGCTTTGACTACTCCGGGCGATCGTCACCTCGTCTAACCTCGCCTAGCGTCTAGGCGCGCCTGAAGTGCATATATTATGAAAAAATCAAAGCTTTGATATTATGAAGCTTTTTTCATCAAAAAGATTGAAGCTTTGATATAGATAAAGCTTTTCAAAACTAAGCTCTCACGTCTTGTAAGTGCAGGTTCCAATCTTCCACACATTTTTATTTGTTTTGGTTTATTTTCTTGTTTTTGGATTTTTGGGGGAATGATTATCTTAGTCAAAATCTGATTCATGTCAAAAATATGTTTCAAGGATAAAAGCTTCATTTTTTTGGTGAAAAACGCTTCATTTTTTTGGTGAAAAAAGCTTCATTTTTTTGGTGAAAAAAGCTTCATATGTATTGATAGTTACATAATTTAGCCCATTTTAGCATAAATTTTAGTTAGCATTTTGTGACTTATTGCATTCATTTCATTGTTTTTGGTATAGTTTGCATCCATTTTAGAGTTAGTGAGTCTTAGGTTAGTTCTTGCATATGTTTGTGTGCTATGGAGTCTTTTAGGTACCATTTGGAGCTTATGGAAGCATTTTGGAGCTTGGAGGAAGATCATGGGGTAAAATAAACCTGTTTGGAGCAAGAGCTATGCCCAAATATCAAGGAAAATGCAGAGGCCATCCGACNTTCGTTTGCTTATTCTTGTTTAAATCGTTTTTGTTACGTTTTAGTTCAAAACTTGTTAGTCTTTTAATTACTTTTGTTATATGCTTGGTTATTTATTATCTTGTCTTTAAATTGATTAGGATCATTAGAAAAACCCTTATTTGATTAGCTTAGATTAAGAAGTGCCTCGTATTCTCTGTGTGTTGTTCTCGTGCCTCCTTGTGGATTCGATCCCTAAATGCTACAATGACATACCATTAGATTGTGGTATTGTGCACAATGGGTTAATTGTGCGAACCGTAAAAAGTTCACTATCATGTATCAAAGCTTCATTTCCTTTGATGATAAAAGCTTTATCTATATCAAAGCTTCATTAAAAGCCCGTTTAACGGTGAGAAAAGTTGCATTTACTAAAAATTTGTTGCCCATAGCTTGATGATATCTTTTGCATATACTATTGTACATTTCGGATTTGGTGATATTCTTACGGGTAATAAATTATGTATAACAAAAAAAAAATATTATGTATAACAAAAATAAATTCTGAGAGTTTCAATCAAATACTGTAAGAAAGGAATGGGGTCTATTTACAAAGAGGTGAAAGTAGAGGGGGTGAAAAAAGAAAAACGGCAAAAGTTGTAATAGTTTTCGTTTCCCATCAGAGAAATCAATCTCTGTTCGTGTCCGATAATCTTTAGGGTTTGACGAAATCAAAATGAAGTTGCACATTTTGACACTTGTTGCTTACGAAATCGTTCTAATTTTTCGATTTTTTATGGTTTCTTTTTATGAGATGTATCATCAATCTATCTCTCGGTTAACCATCGTTTGGTGGTCTTTTTGGCACTTCGTTGCTTTGCTTTCATGTATTTCCCTGCACATTCTTTAGCAAAATATGGTCTTTCAAATTTGTCTTTCTCCTCTAGTTGTACCTATAATATCTAATCAAAATACCGTAACATAACTTAAGTTATATTTTTTCCTCCGGAAACTATCGATGCTTCTCCCGTAAACTCTTTCTCCGATTATCTAAGTTCTTGAAGCTAGAAAATGAGAGAGACGATGATCTAAAACTAGCTCATTGAGAATCATTAATTAATGGATGAAAAAGTTTTTTCTTGAAAAGATGCTCAAAGCTATAGTAGGCAACAATATCGTCTCAAAGCTCAAAAACAGTTTTCTTGTAACAGAATTGACATCAAGAAAAACAACGTGATCCAGCAAAAGATTATTTCTTGGGGAATAAGCAACTGGAAAGTGTACAAAATAGCATAATTTGTTTCTCTTGAACATTTAGAGAGAAATAAAGGAAAACTTGAACCCAAGTTAGTCCAAAATAACGACTACTAATGAACATTACTTTGAGTTATCATTTTTTTTTTTCTTTAAAGTGTTCACCTGAATTGGGTCACCGACTCACCAGCCAAATGTTTCTCCTGAACAAAACTTATAACAATTAGATACGTTTAGATTCTTGTCTTGTATAAACAACTTTTCCACTTTGAACATGAAACTGTTGAGACTGAGCAACTACTTGTGCTGTCCCTTTCGATGTTCATTAACGAACAAACCATAAAGAGTCAAACCATAATTTACTTTTACATATATAAATAGACGAAATTTTTTACCAAAAAAAAAAAAATAGACGAAATTTTAATCAACGATTATCCTCTTCGAAAACTACGTTAGCAACTTGGCACAATATGCCACAATCGATAATTAAAATATTGATTATCCACAGCATAAAGCCATAAACCATGATATAGTATTATTTTATTTTGTTTTTATTTCAAATCTTATGCATCTCTTAGAGCATTTAATCTTATTAAATACTATGAACAATATTTAGCGCTAAACGTTAAACGAACGATGATCTAGCGCCTAAAATGTTTATTGAAACTTAGACAGTTTTAGGTGATTTAGAGTTTTATTTATATGATAACAAAAGCTAACTTTAATAACAGTGTATTTATGAAGTCAAAACTTAAAAAATATTTATATATAATTAGTAATGAATAATTACACTAAGACAAACGTTTAAAAAAAAAAAAAACTAAGACAAACAAAAAGTTAAATTGTGGAAGCCCCTTTGGTCAAGTGGTTGATCAATGATTCACTAATGGTTCTACACCATGAGATCTGAGTTTCGAATCCTAGAGAGTTCCATTTATTATCATTTATGTAGATTAATGAGTCAAATTTACATGAAATCTTCAGTGTAACACATGTAAAATCGTTTGGCGTGAATGCTTATAAGACGGTGAAATTGTCCGTTATAGAATCGTCGATGTAATTCTCATAATTTGTAATAGATTAATAAATCAGTGTTAAACCAAAGTTTAATTAAATGATAATTTATTAATGACGGTGTAGGAACCTCGAGGACTGTCTAAGACCACTTAGATTTGTCTAAATTAAACCGCGTAAAATCATCTAAGTCCGTTTAATAACAAAAGCACCTAATCCCAACACATAAGAGATAATCGTCATAGTTTATGATCGTCTACGTACCATCTAGATACCGCTTAATTATGCAACCGTATTTTTAGAACACCTAATATGGATAGGTAACAAATCGTGAGAGTTTCATACTTTTAGTTAGTTCCCAGATAAAATAATGAACTTATTTAAAATATATGTCGACATTTTGGATAGAAGAAAATTCCAAATATAAGATTCAAATGAAACAAGAATAGGGTATGTCTTGTCCATTAGAACCAGACCCACCAACTTGATAAACTGTTGTTTTCTTATTATTATTATGTTTTCCCGTCAAAATTCGTTTTTACTCTTTTTGTTTCTTTCTTTCTTTTATTCCTTTGGTCTCCATGGTTGGTTCAACATTTTGACGTGGAAAATGAGATTCCTATCTCTCTTTTTTTTAGTTTTAATTTGTATGGCTTTAAGAATAAATAGATATATTCCTTGCTTGTTTGACATATCTTTCTTCCTCATAAAAGAAAAATTTAATCTAATTTTTAGATCTGTTTTCTTGGCTAGTATAACATTAAATAGTATAGCTTTTTGTTTGTGTCCACTGTTGTTAACTTCATTACAGATTTAAGTGGTTCCATAATGTTGTGATATATTGTGGAGGAAGTATTTATTGAGGATGAGATTGATCTGACAAAATGGAAATATGCAGATGATGTTGAGATTAATGTAATTATATTATCCAACTTCGACTCCTAATAAATAAGACAACAACAAGTCCAACAAAAGATGACTACATAACCAATTTCAAACCGTAGATAAAACAAAATCAGGCCGTGATTAAATTGGTCGGAGGCGGGAATTGGTCAAAAGTAAATCCAAAACTGGAGATTTTATATGACATAATTACCCCTGTTTTATTTCTATTTATGCTTGTTTTTACCAATACAAGCAAGGAGCGAATCGGGTTTTCACAATACAATCATGAAAAATTTACTTTTTTAGAATGGAAGTAAACAACAAATTCAGATAATCCGGCGATCCCGCAATACGAGCCGTTGGATACGGTGTTGAAAGTCTAATTATCGGGTCGCTTAAACGTTGTACAGAATCTCTAGCTACTCCGAACCAAAGATCCCTTAATTTGGTACACAAGCAGAGAGAAACTTGTTCCCCTTTTCTTTCTCTCTTTTGAATTTTAAATTTTTATTCTTGATCCAGAACAATATCTTCTTCTTCTTCTTCCTTGATAATATATAGTTTCACTTTCACTCTGTTCTCAAGCTTGTTCCTGCTCCACCACTACTCACTCCTACAATTTCGTTACTCAAAGTTAAAATCTTTGTTTTTTTTTTTAGTTGTTAACAAGAATCACCAAATCCACCAAAACCCATTTCCTTAAATCCCTTCAATTCTATTACTGTGGCATTAACCAAAACAAAAACAAAATCAAAAACTTCCAATTAGTAATGACAGAGATCGATTTAGAACAAGGTGCGGCGTACGGATATCACCACCGACGGTCGTTCGGCGGAAGTGACGTCAGCGTATATTACTCAGACGGGGAAGATGTGACGTCATGCTACTCTTACTTCCATTCGACGACGGGAGGATCGTACGAGTACGAAGGAGGAGAGTCGAGGAAAGTGTCGTCGGTGATGAGTGCGTCGGAGATAGATGATGATGATGATGATGATGCGACGGCGCCGCCGGAGAAAGACTGCCGGATATGTCATTTGGGGGTGGAAACGAGCGGTGGAGGTGCGATTGAGTTAGGGTGTTCGTGTAAGGACGATTTGGCTGTTGCTCATAGACAATGTGCTGAAACTTGGTTCAAGATCAAAGGCGACAAGTTAGTATACTACTTTTTCTTCTCTCTATTCTGTTTTTTGGTTTAGTGGTTTTACTTTTATGGACTTCTTAATTACTTTTTAAGAAAACAAAACCTTGAGTTTTTCAGTTATGAGTTTTTTTATTAACGTGATCAAGAGTCTTGTTAGGATTCTTAATTACTCTTCTTCTTTTTTGGGTTAAATTATAGCAAGATTAACATATTTGTATTGAAACAGAATCTGCGAGATTTGCCAATCGGTAGCCCGAAACGTGGGCGGTGCGAACGAAATGGTTATGTCAACGGTGGACGAGAGAGAGTTGAGAAACGGTGAGGAAACGGCGACGGTAGGAGGCGGAGGAGCAACAACGGCGATAGATAACAGGTGGCAGCCACAGAGAATGGTGAATATAGTGTTAGCTTGTATGGTCTTTGGCTTCTTCATATCATGGCTCTTCCATTTCCATGTTTCATCTTCTTCATGATGAACCCAAAATATATAAAACAACAAATTTTACTATGTATCAAATGAGTTTTTGATTCTTTGTATATTATAACACAAAAAAAAACATATGCTCTTGCAACAACCAATTGTCTTGTTTTGGTAAAAAAAGATGTTTTAACTGTTGAGGGTAAACAACAAACGCATAACATCGTCTCAAAGATCAACACAGTTTCTTGTAGTAACAAAATTGACATGAAGAAAAACAACGTGATCAAACTAAAGATGGTTACTTGGGGAATAAGGAACTGGAAAATGTACAAAATAGCCCCCCTCTTCTCTCTATGAATGTTTTTTTCCTGGAACAATACCCAAAAACAAAAATTTATCCCACTTACAGAATTCAAGTCCAAGCTCGAGAAATCATGGAAACGGAAAAGACAACACAAGTCTTCATGACGCCATTGATTTGCTGTTTTCATAAATAGATTTAGATTGCTAAAAGGCCAGTACGACTTTCATGCGCCATTCATTGAATTATCAGTGTGAACTCCGTTGCTGTCTATCTTCCCGTTCACCTGAGCCCTTGGCCTCTAAAAAAAACATTAAAGATCAGATGATGTGATTGGTTCAGATTGAGAAGGAGAAGAAAACAGATTCAGATGCTTACCCAATCAGCAGGATCAACACCGTTCCCATTCAACAGCTTGTGGCTCTCTTCTTTGCTTCTGTCTTTCGAGATTACCGGGAGCAACACCGTTGTCCGATCTGGTAATTCTGTTGTATGGACATTTGAGAAAGATATGAGAAACCGAGTCTCTGCCAAAGTTAGACAAAAAAGTGTTTCATTTCTGTGAATAAGGGTTTTCTGAGATGAGATCAAACCTGGTAATTTCTTGTCTAGACAGAACACCACCAAATTCACAGTATACCTATATAGGGAACGAATCAAAACAACAAGTCAATATATCTCTCTACTGAGAGGAATTTTGTTGGGGTAAACTTTTGCGTGATAGTAAAGCATACCACGCAACAACAACATCGACACTGTAATGTTTACGAGAGGCAACGATCAAGAGGCTCTGCACGAAAGCGATGAGCCACCCAAACAGCTTTATGAACCTGAGACATATAGTATAAACAGAAGAGTGATGCAGAGATGTCATTTTCAAAGTGGTATTGCCTAAAAGAGTTTGTGAAGTTTTACCTTTTAGTGCCGTACTTCTGGTAAGTGAGGACAAAGACTAGCGTGAATATCATATGCGACGAGAAAATCAGGTCTCCACATCCGTACATCACCCCATGAGCTGATGAGATCAGAGACATCACATGAGAACAGAAGCAAACAAAGAAAATGCGTCTGAACGCAATCTGTGATTGGGGAAAGAAAGAAATCTGTAGACTCACGGTTAATCTGCAGCACCTCAAGAGCGCTTTTGGGCCATGGCAACCTGGAAACTTTAGAGCCCTGTAGTAAAAGTGGGTAAAATTAAGCTTAACCGATTAGACACACGAGAGCTTTTGTATGGATCTCAGTTGCTTTACCTCGCGACAGTGATAGTTTGGGCCAGGAAGCTGAGTCGAATAGAAAGTTATAACACGGAGAAACTGACAGGCCTGAAAACAAAAACATCAGACAAACTTCAAATTAACAAGACAACTCAGCAAACTTAAATTATAGTAATACGAAAGGCAGGGCACTCACAACTAAGAATGCTAGAACTCTGCACCATATCAACACGGTGTATATCTTTTTGCTTTTTAGGATGAATGGATGGAAAGTCCACTGCAATAAAGGTTCAAGGAGTATCAATATCAGAATATAATCATGTAATGGCTGCTCGACAAAAAGAAACTCTGCCAAAGTAAGATTTCAGCTATTACTAAGAACATATTACAAGAAAGAGAAACAAAACCGTACATAGTCTTAGAATAGTGAGGAAACTATCAAGGTCAAAAGGCTCACCAGGAAAAACGAAACAAACACACTAGTGAACACGGTTTCACTTATGTAGCTTCTCTCTTGACCAAGCTCCTACCACAATGGAAAACCAAGGCTTATATATAAGACATCTATTCTGATCCGATGAAGAGTATGGTCAGAACTGAGCAAATAGCTGAAATGTAAGAGACAAACCGGAAGAAGAAAGAAGCCAAGATCCTGGAGAGTCGGTCCCGGGCGATGAATATAATGAACTCCTTTAGCAGCTAAACCATGAATGTACTGCACATAACAGATGCATTCACAGAGTGTCAAAACAACACACACCCAAGAGGCGAAAATCTACATTGTTATAACCAAAACAAAAACTAACACACAAAAGACATCTCTTTTGTTAAGAAAACAATCCTAGGAACACTTTTTTCTGCTGGAAAAAAAAAAAAGGTGGGAGCTTTAATTGTTTAGCCAAAAGCACAAGCTTTCTCTCAAAAGTTACCATGTATAACAAAACAATGATCAGACTTCAATAAAAAGAATACAGGAGTCATCAATAACACACTCAGCATAAGAAATAACGATCCAAGTAAAAAAATTAATCTGAATCTGACGATAATCATTTTAAAAGCTCTGAAATTTCAAATCGGGAGATAAAAGTGATTGAATCTCACATACGAAAGCTCTCAGTTAAATCGGGAAATGAGAATTTGAAGATGGGAACCTGACAGATAAGACCAGCCAGAAGGTATTTCCAGTTCTCGGCGAGAAGACCGATCTCCGTCGTTATCTCAGAGCAAAATCTCTTCCATAGCTATTAAAAAAAAAGGCCAGGAAGTAAGAAATCAGCCAAATTTTTTGAAAAACCCAGAAGCTGAATTAGGAGAAAAGCGACGAACCTTGGAAGATTCACGACGAATGTAAAGCGTCATCTTATTCTTGTTTGATGATCTTCTTCTTGTCGTGTGACAATCAGTTCCATACTACTTCAGAACCCAACAAATTGGGTCAACATCATATCCCAAAACCAAACACTCAAAACACAAATTCAACCCTTTTGAATTTCTCAGTCCCGAGCTTCTCAAATTCGAATTTTTAGCCGAACCCAAATTCGGGGTCAACGATCGAGATGGGTCAATCCAAGATCTGAGAACGAGAGACGCGACGAAAGGAAAACAAAAAATGTAACAGAGAGATCGAAGACGAAAGTATAAAGAAGATTAAAAAACTTTGTAAGTAGAAGAAAAGAGATGCAGAATCTGAGAAACGGAGCCCTAAGATTAAAAAGGCGAGTTCAACACGGAGAAACGGTTGAATTTTAAAATATATATTAAAAATTCAACTCCAGAGAAGAAATTAGAAATAATTATTACATAATATATTCATTTCTTTTTTTTTGTATTACATTTTGTCTTTTAATATTTGCCAACATTGATTACCACTTATGACTAATAAATCAGTATTCGTCGATCAGGTTGATAAACTTTTGATTTTGAGACCAAATTTAACTGCAAAATATTTCTGTCAAAATTTGGTTGTATATAGAGTTATGATTTATTCGTGTTGGCTATAAATTTAACTATCGATGAAAGCTTAATTGATCGACAACAAGTGTCAAATTTTAACTACAGATTGTATGATACTAATTAGTATATGATGAAGAAACTTAATAAACTTGGAAATCTACAAGATATATAACAAACAATCACTACTAAAAATTATGCGTATAGCTACGGATTTTTTTTAAAGCTACGGAAAAGCTACGGAAAAGCTACGGAACAGCTACGGAACAGCTACGGAAAGCCACAAATAGCCACCGATTAGCTACGAAAAATTAGCTACGAAGCTATAGCTACGAAATAGCTACGGCAAAATAGCTATGGATTTTGCCGTAGCAATTTCGTAGCTATAGCTTCGTAGCTAATTTTTTCGTAGCTAATCGGTGGCTATTCGTGGCTTTTCCGTAGCTGTTCCGTAGCTTTTTGTAGCTTTTCCGTAGCTTTTTCGTAGCTTTTAAAAAAGCTACGGAATTGCCGTGGCTAATCTGTAGCTATATGCATAATTTTTAGTAGTGAATACGTTTCATCTTTATCCTCTTTCTTATGTTGAATCTAATTTATTTAAAACATGTTTTTGCATATTCGAACGGTTTTTTCCCCTCAAAACAGCCTTAGCACTTAAAAATATTTAAGGAAAATGTGAACCGTGTAAAAATATTTAAGGAATTGTTTTTGGGTTTAAGGGAAAAAAAAAGGTGGCTACAAAAGACTAATGTAAAAAAAAAAATAGAAAAGTCATAAAAGTCTCATTAGGAAATAATCAAAATATTGAAAGTCAATCTATCAATCATCCCATTAAATTTTGTTGCTCCAAATAACGTTTTTTTTTTTTATATAGGATTGGTCGTAAGATTTTGGTCATTTTCGGTCCAAGAATCCTCACAAAGACGGAAATTTGGCTCTACATTGGTTGCCAATATTTGTCTATTTTCTATTCTATAAGTAAAAACCTGGTAATGATTGATATTTCTCATCACAATGAATCTTTCTTTCTCACTTATACATGTATGGAGGATGATCCTTAAAAAAAAACAGTTATAGTATTCACGTACATAACGCGAAACAACATGTACTTATAGATAAATCCATAAGTAAAGATCAATTATGCCCAAAGGCCAAAGTTCTCTAAGTACCCGAGCGTATCCGAAATTGGAAATTGTCCGCAAGGTGGTGGGCTAGTGGTAAGGCGGGTCCAGCAAAGGGTGAAACTTCCAAACTTGGGTTCGATCTTCCTCCCATGCTATTAAACACTCTTTGTTGGGAAGTCTGTCAGTTGGGCCTTGGCCCAATTGGTTTACATGGTAGTCCGAAATGCAGGCGGCCGGACTACCCCTGGCATTAATCGGAAGGCATTCAAACTCGGGTCAGGCGAAGTGGTGGCCCATATGAAGCTCTTGGATCTCATGGATCTCATGGTCCGTTGACAACCAAGCAATGCTGTGGAGCTCAATGGTGTCCGTTGAACCGTTGAACCAGTGAATCATTGGGAGTAGTCCTCTTCGTAGCACCTCGGTGCGTTCCTACCGGGGCTGACCGGATCAGCCGATAGGGTATATCAAAAAAAAAAAAATCTTAGAATTTTCAAAATTGTTTGAAAAAATAGATTTTTCTCAATAAAACTAAAAAGTAGTCAATGGTCACGAGATGAACTCACCAACCGTTATTGACGCTTTATTTTAAATTTTCAAAGGTGATGTCGGGGGATTAGAGAGCTAGTAGTGGCCAATTTGCAACTTAATAGTATAAAGGTTCATTAACAATTTTTTTTTAAAAAAAAACTTAATATAAGGTTTAAATATTAAAATCAGAATTAACACTACACGTGGTGGGATATGCATGTGCGTAGGGTAAAGAGCAGCGAAGCATGATGTCTGTCAAATACGGTTTTATTATCCTCACTCACATGTCATGCTCAGTTGCCTATCCTCAACTCCTTTATAAAAAAAAAAAATAGTAAACTGTTTTTAACCCCAAAATAAAAACAAATTAAATGTATTTTACTTAATACCAATTTTACTTTGGTGAATTATGTAATTGTTCTATCGAGTTGTTAGTTCATATGTAAAACAATATGTGTGAAACATTAATAAAGATATTGGGGTACTTTATGTTACCTCGTAAAGCAATTTTTGTTTTTTAACTGTTGTAAAGCAATTTTGCGAGTTCATTGACCTTTTGATGAAGCAATTTTTGTAGAAATGCTGTCTTTCTTGGTCTAGAAGCGTGTCTTGGTGCCCATATAACATGCATCCATTGAAGGCAGTTTTGTCTCCTAAAACTCTTCGAGCGACAGCATGTCCACCAACTGCACTAAGCTTTAGCGTCAGTATATAGTCGGTACTATGTTCTTACACCAGTTAAATAACTAGCAATCAAGTTAAAGATTTATAAAATGCGAAATCACAAATATTTTATTTGTGGACTTGTTATCTCAGTTACATTTACATTCAAATCTTAATAAATTAGTACTTCGATAAATCAATAACATTTACCGATCTCAAAATTAATTTATCAACCAAATACTACCTAGATAAATTAATATTCAGACATTATTAATTTATAGAGATTTGACTTTTATCTATATATGTTCAATACAAAATAATAAAAACTCTTGTAATCATAATAAAGCACACACAAAGATGAAAAATTACCCCAAAAAATTCTAATAAAAAAAGAAAAAAGTACCTAAACTCTACTAATAAATATTCTCATGGAAACCAAACTTTGATTATCTTCCTCTATCTTCCAAGCAACAATCCTTCTACGTTCGTAAGGTGAGACAACCATATCAAAATTCCCCATGAAATAAGTAATGCCACACAAAACTCAAAATAAAAATGACCAGAATGGGGTTTGCATCAATAGTTTCTTGGACCGTAGAGAAATTACCATAACCGTTGAGCGGTAAATCAAATTAAGTACTAAATCGATACATTATAGTTGTCAATATTTTGAAAATTAAAATTAAAAGAAAGGGAGTTGACAAAAATAAACAAAACATATGCCAAATATAAGCAAAACATAAGCAAAAATTTAAGACACTACAACAAAAAATTGATAATTCTTGATTACAATTTAGGCCAAATAAATAAACAATACAATGGGATCCAAGTTTCCGAGTTTTAAACTCTGGTCTTAATCAATGACTTATGTGGTTTGGAATATCGGTTGTCGTCGGTTTGATAGAAATTTAAATTGATAATTACTCGCCCAGAAAAAAGAGGAAAGTGCAAAACTACATAAGTAATTGATTAAGACCAGAGTTTAAACCACATTAGGACTATGAAAGACTCTTTCACAAAGATCAGTGTCTCTGGCTCTTCATTTTTTAAAATTAAAATCAATCTACACTAAAAAAAAGACATTTGCTTATATAATGAAAACTTTAAATTATTAGTCGATGTTAATACAGTAGAATGCTTTTTGGAACATTTTATGCAAAAAAAAATTAAACTACCATTGTATGAAAACTTTTCAGCAAAATCCTAACCCTATATTATTTCACAAATGCATTTCACTATTTTGTACATTGCGCAAATTCTAAACAGATATACCATATAATATATTCTTAATTACAGTTGTCTTAAAGCCCAACCCAATACAGTCTAAAGCCCAGTTAGCTCAGCCTTTTGCTCGATCTTCTTCTGCTTACACTGTCTGAAACGTCTCTGCCAAATTAATGCCTTTAGACCCGACCGATTGGAGAAACCGGTGGGTTTGATGCGTATTTCGTCGATGTTTCTCTCTTCAACGGACTATCTCCGATCAAAACTGCTTCCTCCTCCTCACACCAATTCTGGTAACTGCTTACTGCTAGCGAAATGAAGAACGCTTCCACGAGAGAGATCGATGCCCCGAACTCAACCGAGTGGAGTTCATCGTCGTGTGTCACCATTTTGAATTCTGGTTCGTCTCTTTCCTGTGAGAATATGTAAGTGTTAGTAATGATTCAGACTCGAGAGCACTGAACATAGCGAGTTACCTGATCAAACAATTGAAAGCTCGAGAAAGATTGAGACTTTGCATGATCATCATAGAGGACACGGAGTTTGCAACCGATGTCCCAGCCACCGCAGTCGCAAGCTCCACCGGATTTCCACCGCTCAATCAACGGCAAAGGGGCATTACCGTCTTTAGGCAGTGTGTGAACTCCACTCGGGAGTATAATGGTAGTGATGCTATGCCTCTGAATCTTGTTTCTCGTCTGAACAATCGCTGCAAGCTCGTCATTGGTCTCAACACCGAACAAAACAGATTCTGATTTGAGGGTTGCTAAATCTGAGGTGAAAGAAGTGACAGTCTTTATCTGACCGATAATCGTATGTGCAAATGGATGGTTTTTCTCTTCATTCCTGTGGCGGCCTAACCAGTTTACACTCTTGTTCTTTACTTCTTTGACGGAATACAATGTGTAAGACCGTCTAGAAGAATCTGAACTCTTCATGGTGGCAGCAAGAACGTTGTTGCTGTTGTTGTCAACCACGAACTGAAACAAATTGATACCTTTTCTCAAAGTGAACTGCAAAAGAGCGTGGGCTCTTGAGCTGCACTGCTTCTTCTCCACGGTTGGTGGTCTTGTAGGGTTGGAAGTTTTTGAAGCCATTTGTAATGGGACATTCTTCTCGGTCTTTGGTTTCAATATAGGACCTGATCTAGTTCTGCTGTGACCACTCAGCTTTGTTCTGGTCGAGTGATTGGCGTAAACTGAGTCGCTGAATGTCAAAGGACCTGATTTAGCTGCAGCATGAGATGCGCTCGACAATGCAGGAACAGACGATGAGCTTTCTTTGGAACTGAAACTTCTACCCATCTGACTAAAACTGAAGCTAAACCGCCGGTTAGGTGAAGCATGTCTTCCCTTTTTGGATGTCACAGTGGGGGGGATATTCTGATCCAACAAGCGCGGTTTCTCAACAGAAATCTGGTTCCTTTCCACCACGTTTACCGGACTTGAACATTCGTCTTGGACATCATGTCTTCCATCTTGACAATCATCTGTTCTAAATGCCTCAGATAAAAGCTTGGAACTTGGCTCTGACCCTGGATTTGTCTGACGGCTGAAAATTAGCGGACAGGCGGGAGAGATACACGAGCTAAGCTCAGAGGCATTACTTTCTTTTTGCTCTACAAGATTCTTCTTCTGAGATGCATGGTGTTCTTTCTGCTTCCTACTCAGAGGTTGGTGATATAGTATTCCCTTTTCTTCCATTCTCATTACGGTATTAGCGTCCATTGCATCTGAACACTCTTGTGATCCAAGTGAGAAACTGTCATTTCTAATGTTTGGAGAGAAATTCACAATTGCTGCTTGGGGCTTCGAATCTAGCTCCAATCTTTTGACAACCCCGGTTGATAAATCTAGTTCCAACGAACTTGAAGCAGTTTCCCCTGAACCAGTGTATGAAGAAGCGTAACTACAACACGCTCCTTTGGCTCCCTCTGCAGTAGAATCCTTCCAATTTTCCATCTCTTTCCAGTCCAAAACCCCAAAACTCAGCGCCTTTCCGCGGATATCTCCAGTTCTTTGGAGATATGTTGGCGGATCCAACATATCGCGCTTCACCAGCTCATCCTTGGCTCCACGGGAATGACAGGAGGGATATCTATCCTCATGAACCTTGGAGGCTCTTTGTTGCCTCACCATATTTGATATAATTAACTGCAACCTCAAAGCAATGGCTCTATATTGCATTCATGAGGACTAATGCCAAATCTTAGAATCTTCATCCACCTTTAGACTCTAAACACTCTGCAACAATAAGATATAAAATTCAATGGAGTGACTCTAAAATGAACATACTGAATTGACTAGAGAATTCAATGGAGTGACACCATTCAGATTCGACCCAGTATAAACAAAAAAGTTGAGTTGAAATGGATGAACACAGTTTGATAATTTTTACTCAATTCTGTAGCAAAAAGCTAAGAATTTGGGATTTGAAGGATATCAGTAGATCACAAACGATTCTGAATAGTTCGTAGAAATCACTCACACGGAAAGAATTGTTCAAATTCACACAAGGAAGGGAAAAAAAAAAACAAATTCCGAGATCTAACTAAAACCCAGGAAGAATCAGGAACTTTTGCTACCAATCGATCATCAAAGTGTGAAACGAAGAAAGAGAAAGCAAACGAAGCTCACACTTTCCCTTTTCTTTTCTCAATCCAACCAAAGCTACAGAGAGAGAGATGCAAGAGATAAAAGTGGAGATAAGGGACCACTTACCAAGAAAAACTCAGGCGGATCGGAGAAATTCAGTGAGAAAGTTGCGAGAGGAAAAAGATAAGAGAGAGAGAGAGTGGTGGCGCGAAATCAAAAGGCAGATGACGAAGGGAGACGAAGAAAGATTCGGATCGAAGCAAAGAACTTAAACCCGCCACTGAAGTCCAAACGGATTCTTGTCGGAGTCCACTCTCTAGTAGTTTCGGTTACTTTCTTTTATTGCTTCTTTAATGATTTATACTCTACACGTGTCACACTCTCTTTGGATATTCATCATCGGTTTATGCACTTAATTATTCGGTTAAATATCCAAATTTGCGCTAATTACCTACCACAACATCGGTAAAAAAAGAAGAGTCGGAGGAGAGTTGTATCAAAATTTGTAAATACGACTAAGGATTTAAGATGTAAGCCAAAGCATTTATATCTCTAGGTTTCTGAATTTGGTACAAAACAATGTCCTTCCTCTTACTTTTAAGTTTGTCTTGAGAAAATCTATATATATATATTGGATGTGATTTCAAATTGGGTGTGCCGCATGGGGTGATGATTTCATCTTATGCTTAAAGTAGAATGTGGTCCGACTAAGATTGGTGTTTGTCTTGTGGATTATTTTGCTATCTATTTTCTTGTGTTTTTAAATCATTGAAGCACTGTTTAACAAATAGAAAGCTAGGCAACTTAATTCTAACTGATTGCTTTTTTTTTTTTAATAGGTGTGCCTTGACATTAGATCTAGATTCAAATTAAACCAGTTGTTCAAATATAAACGCTTTACATCAATCAAGTGGAATTTGTAATGTATAAAAAAAAATGTAGTTTTTAAAGAGATAATCCACTCATTACAAAGCGTAAAGTTGGCTTTAGTTGAGTTGGAATGGTGATTTCGTTGGCTATCCATTTATATATAAACAAAGTGTAGAGGATGGAATGTTAGAGATCCTTCTTTCAACAGTTGGATACAAGGTTATATAGGACTGTAAAATGGAGGAGCTTAGCTTGCCGAATTAACGTCTATTTGGTCCAACATATTTAGAATGAAATGATTCAATCTACGAATATATGGCCATGTAGTCAAGTAGCTTTGTGCACGAATGGTAGTTGGGCTTGGGTGTGGTATGCGTCAGCTTCCCACCCGGGTTCGATTCCTGTCTGTGACAAAAAAAACTTCCTACCATGACACCAGCGTTGGCGGTCCGTACGGGTTTGGAAAATGGTGGACGCGCCTCGCGTGATTAGTTTTGAGGTCTAGACAGCCGATGGGATCTCCTCGATTAAAAAAGGAATATATGGCCACGTAATAATTGCTAAACCACAATTATAATTCATCTCCTATTTTTATCGTTTCATTCACTGTAGCTCTATAAGAGCCTAGTGAACAGTTTCTTAAATTGGATGGAGCAATACATGTTTTGTAAATGATTTAAGTAAGTCTGCAAAATATCCAAAAACGATCAATTTATGGTGGTTCTGTGGTTGAAGATTTTGAGATTCTCTTTGAATTTCTAGGTCTATCGTAATAAAAGAGGTAAATTAAACACAAACATAGCTCTTGTTCTTTTTTTTACTACCCTTTTATTTTTATTCTAAATAAAGTAAAAGTCAGAAACATATCGTTTAACATGTTTCTGTCTCCCTTTCTTCAAAATGATGAAAATACAGGAAGAAGAAAAACATAAGACTATGTATAAACTTGCTCCAAATACCATTTTAAAATACAAGATTACCTTTTCATGGTAAATAACATACAACCAATTTTGTTTTTTGTTTTTAAGAACAAGACAAACAAACAAGACTTCTTTATCAAAAAACAAACAAACAATACTTATTTACATTTTAGGGGATCATCTATTTTCTTCAACGACTAATTGATTATTCTACTATGTTTTGTATTTCCAAAAGTTTATATATATATTTTTTTTTGTAATGGCATGTGATAAACGTTATTCTTATTGTAAAACTAGTACGTATAAGAAAAATCTTTAACAAAAATAATATTTTACGTAGACAAAAGATACTTGACATGTAGTTATAGCTAGCTACTTAGCTTACAATATAGGGCAATTCTACAAAATAGCACCAAAAAACTTAATGTTCAATAATTTAGCACCCAAGGGTGAAAGTCACAAAATTAGCATTCATTAAAGGAAAAAGACTCATTTNAAACCCTATGGGCAAAGTTGTCTTTTGCCTCTTTAATGAATGCTAAAAATGGGGCTTTTTTATTAGGATGCTAGTTTGGTGAGAAAGTTTTCAAAAAGTGCCATTTTGATCAATTTCTCTACAATATATGTATATGTTTATATGTAAAGCTAGGAAAACGATTTGACAAAAAAGAAAAAAGCTAGGAAAAACGAAATTTGATTACAATTATACGGCCAAATACTTTAGTGATGGACATGGTGTAGCTTTTTTTGAATGAAAAATCCGACAAGCAAATCTTAAGTTTGCTTCATAACGTGAACATGGCATATAATTTGTAGGACCAGTCTTTCCCCTCAAGAAGAAACACTTTTTATAGGAGAGACTAGAGAGTCCCCATATTTTCACTACGACAACGACCTCCCAATTCTCTTTTACCCTAAATTAAAGGAGATGTTGTCTAGTAAAAATGACGCCGTAGTAGAGGCATGGAACACTACCACAACGCAGACACCGCAGAGACCATCACTGTTACACCCAACTTTCTATTGGAGTTACGATTGCGAAGTTCTTTTCCCGGGATGGCCCGATTCTAGCCGTGCAATGTATGCTCTCGCACTTATCTTCGTCTTCTTTTTGGCGTTCTTAGCTGAGTGGCTAGCTCGGTGCTCTGACGCAGCCTCCTCTATCAAACCGGATGCAGATAAGTTTGCCAAGGTGGCATTTCGTATAGCTATGCATGCCGTTAAGTCCGGCTTCAGCTACCTTGTGATTCTAGCCGTTGTTTCGTTCAATGGCGGCGTTTTCATCGCCGCGATTTTGGGGCATGCTTTTGGGTTTGCCGTTTTTCGTGGCCGGGCGTTTCGGAATGTGGGTCGGGTCGACGGGTAAGAATCAGGATAACCAGCGTTTTTTGGGTTTAAACCGAAACCGAATGGAATTGTATGGTTTTTTGGTTCATTCGAATGAAAAAAAAAAGAGAGAGATGTTTTGTGATAGGTTGAGTTTGGTGAGTGGGGGAGTGAAGTAATGGCCCTTTTGTGTCTTTGGTTTTCATTTGATTTCTCTTGTGATAATAACTTGCACGAATATACAGTTTCAATAATATTCTTTGTGTCTTATTCTGACTTAAGCATAACATAATTTTCGGCAAGACACGTTCATGTTCGGGTTACGTTTTCACCCCCCAAGATCGTTTCGTTGTTCCTCAAACCAACAAAATACGAAGTTCTTCACACAATGACAATATAGTAGAACCCGAATTTTCACCCGTTAACAATTTTACATCAGATTCTGCATTCTTTGGTTAAATAAATGACAAAATCTATCAAAGGTTAACCGTAGATTTAACATGGGTTCGTCTGGTTTATGAAAATTAGTCGGGATGTGTAGCAAGTTGCCCCGAATTATCCCTATATTATTAAAAAAAAAACTATCTTAAGCTGACTCAAAAATTAATTAGTCAACACAAAGTACAATAAGAAGTTTTGTTTAAGAGAAACATAGTATGATAAAATGATATTCATGGAATAGAGAGATAAAATAGTTTCTCCAATGGCTACGATGATGATCGGATTTCATCTCTGCTGCTGCAAACCGATATCGTTTTGCTCGCCATACCCGAATTCTCTGCACTCAAAATTGTCTCTCCTCTCTCTCAAACCCACTCCGCAGCCGCGGAAATCGACGGTTATCCGTATGGGCGGCGGTCCGAGGACGTTTCCCGGCGGTGTGTCAAAGTGGCAGTGGAAGAGGATGCAGGCGAAGAAGCAGAAGCAGCTCCTCAAGGCGCGGCTATCCCGGGAACGCCAGATTTACGAGATGCGGAAACGCGCCGAGCTCAAGGCGGCTGTGGCCGAGCTTGAGTGGCCATGGGAGCCGGTTCAGAAGCCGCCGAATCTCTTCTCCGTATGTGCCGACGAGCAGGTTAAGGTCCTCGCGGACCGGTTTCAGAAACCCGGCGGATTCGATCTCTGGACCGATCGGGATGGGCCACAGTTGTTCGAGACCGTCGATGACTTGCCTTCCGCTAGGTTTTTCCCCAAAGGTGTGGTTCACAGTGTGAAACCTTATCGCAAATTAGCAAGCTCCGTTGGTTCAGATGGAGAAGAGAATCCGCCGAAACGCGAAGAAATGAGCAGAAGAAGTGGAACTCATGGTGGTCGTAAGCTTAGGAAGAAAGTCGGGATCAATAATGGTGTAGCGAGAAGCGAAGAAGGTAAGAGGATGGAGAATCGTGTTAATGGTGGCAAATCAAGAAAGGGAACATCTCAGTCTCAGGTATACGAAATGACTTTGCAGAACGATGGGAGATACCAAGTTGGATCTTAGATAAGATTCTGCTCTATGTAACAGCTTAATCCTGAATATACACACACACTTATTACAGATTGAGCTCTATGTTTGGTCAGTGATTGTCGCCACTTTCCACGATTAGTTTCCTGCCATCTTCCTTGACCTCCTCTATGTTTGGTCAAGAAGTCTAGTGCCTACCTGGTTCCTTTCTAATACTTGGTTTCACATGGTAAGAAGAAGCAAGTGAATATATCGGTCTGATGTGTATATTTTGGTTAGACATATCTCTTCTGCAGTGCTCATTGCTAAACGGAGGAAGTTGTTCTTAGGATTTATATTTGACTAATACTAGCATCAAGGAAAAGAAGATTTCAATTTTTTTATGTTATACGAAAGATAGTATAATTCTTCCAAAGTTTCTTATGTCGGAAGAGCTGTTATTGTATCGATCTAAAGATCGTTATGCGATCTCAAGTTATAGCATCTTCACGTTCCATCTCATTTCTTGTATCGATATTGACAGAGGTCTTTTTCAATTCACCGTGGAGGGATCATAGCTAATGCTGGAAATTTATATGACAGAAAAAATGGCACATCGTCCACAATTTCCTTTCCAGACTATTGTCCGGGGTAGTGAGTTATCTTGGAATAGCCTATTATAAGATATCGTTGAATATATATAACCATGAGATACTTAAAGTTCAGTCTCTTGATGTGATTTGGAATTCTTTATCTGCTCTGATTGGCTTAATCTCCTGGAATAGCCACTTGGAAACTGATGTTTAACACCATACAACCTAAGGTTACCTTTCTCCTTTTATCTTTGTAATGCACCATGATCTTGACGTTGGCCTGAGAAAGAGATTTTTGGATTTTAGGTTTTCCCCAAGATGCGAATTGCTTCTTTGTCGCTTTCTTTTCACAGAGATTATGGTTCATCAAACTTTTGGCAGCATCTTGTGATGTAAGTGTGGTGTTTATTGGATCAAAGCTCCTGCCAATATGTTTGTGTTGTGTCAGCGTTTTGAAGTTGGAAGGACTTTGTTATTATTTATTGCCGTGGATGTATTAGATATGTAGATCTACCCCAAAACTTGCATCAAAGACCAATGGGAATATATCTGGACAGAGCCTCATTTTTCAAGCAATCTTATGTCATTGTATGTAACTCATAAACTGTGCGAGTCAAACTTGTTAGAACCCTTTGAGTTAGCTAAGCGGAAAATGGATCGTTCGTTTTTCCATTTCAAGATATACGAGAAAAATGCTTTGCTGAATGGAAAATTTTTAATCTTCAGAGTGATACTGGTAAAGTTGCCACAGTATGGTTTTCTTGTAGGAGTTTATCAAGTCTGGTAGGAAATGATGTTTTTTTTTGCGATAGCACGCGAGCTAACAGAAGTCATGTCGTATGTGTAGCTATCATGTCAGTGCTGACATGTCATTCCCCTGTAAAGTTGGAGGATGGTTGAACAAGAAATGGGATGAAAACACACTGCTCATACAAGGTAACTGAATATCATTATCTTTGAGTTACTTGGCGCTTTCTTTCCATTTGCACTATTCCTTAGCCAGTTAGCCTTATTGTATAGTATCTTTCCACTGTCTCACATCTGTCTACTCCAAAGGTGATGTTTGAAAACAGAGTGAGTTAAAGTGTTCAGAGATAGTTCCTTTGGTTTAATGGATCTCTATTTAATTGAATTCAGGAGACAAAACTGAAGTTTTTGTCTTCTGATTGCTAAATGACAAGAGAGCTGTTGTACTATTACTTGGCTTATTTGACTAGTACCAGTTTCAGGGAGAATAAGATTTGGATTTGTGATAGTATATACCAAGAAGAGTTTATTGGTTATGTTTCAAAGCTCTAGTTAAAAGTATAAACGCTCTTATTTGTTAATTTTCATGTATATGAATTTGTTATGCAAGATAGAATGATACATTCATCATGTAAAATGGAAAAAGCAAGATTGATTTGTGACTATTTTCTTATACTTAAATAAATGGAGGAAATCTATATGATAATGAAATGAACCTTTTTAATTGTAAACAAAGTTTATCTTGATAATGTCATGATCCGCTCTTCATTGGAAGATGAGGTTTTGATGTGGCAACACGCAAAAATGATATGCTTTAAGATGCCGACCAGTTACCTAGAGATATCAAACCAAACACAATCAGTTGGGCCCAAGTGGCCCAAACAGAAGAAGATAAAGGCCCAAGTCGAAACAACAACAAACCATCTTAGCTCACCATCTTCAACCTTCGATCAACAATGGTCTATCAAAATCCAGTCCTCAGCTTTGTCCTTACTCTCTTTTGCTTCCTCTATATAATGTTTCATCCCCTCTCTGTAAATGATTAAGCAGAAAATAAGAAGTAAAGTTTTTGTCTTTGTTTTCAATCTTTGAAGCTAAAGCTTTTAAGCTTTCATGGTATCTTTGGATTTTTGGCTCTCTCTCCGAGGATGCTCTACGCTCTGTCTATGTCATAAGGTCTGCTCAAGAGGTATGGTTTGCTCTTGCTCAAAAGTACAATCGTGTTTCTGTCACTAGGAAACTAGACATCCAAAGAAGGATTCAAACATCTGTCAAAGGAAATAGGCCATTAGCTACTTATATGTCTGAGGTTAAGGATCTCTGTGATCAACTTGATTCTATAGGAGCACCTATCTCTGATCAGGAAAAGGTTTATGGAATCTTAAATGGTTTAGGTCGTGAATATGAGTCTATATCTACTGTCATTGAGAGCTCAATGGATTCTCAGTTTGGTCTGTATGTGGTTCACAAACTGATTGTGTTTGGTTGATAAGTCATACTTGCTAAATTGCGCCAAGTCTTGCTAGAAGATTCTCTCTTATCTTTTCACTATTTTTTTTCATTGTAGGTATTGCTTGTAGCCACTTTCCTCAGCCATAGCCACAAATATTCCCATTTCTGTAGGAGTTGACTCTTAATAATAATGATTGTTTAATGCTATTGGAGCGTATAAAATAAACAAGATTTGGAAGATACGTTTTTGGCTTTGGTTAGCAATTGCCAATCCACTAAATCTAATCTATTCACTGGTCTAATGACTTTAAGAATTATTTTTTCTAGAAAAGCCTTTTAAATCACTGTATGATAGAGGACGATTGTCTTGTAACATGTTATGTACTGGTGTTTATAGCATTAAGCATAGTACAAAGCTTTAAGCTTTTTTTTTATTTTGTCTTATATGATTAATGCTTAGTTGTGATTCGTTTTTCTTCACGAGTGATTGTGGTAATAGTAGTGTGATGTAAAGTGAAATGATCATGTAAACTATATGGTTAAGGTAGGAGGGGTTTAAGAAGCTATAAGAGATAGAATCACGTGCAATTAATGTTTAATTTTCTTAGCTTGACATTGTGATGTGTTGCAGTTGAATGTTTTGTGATTGTTGGATTTTAGGTACGAATATGATCAATAATGATCTGTTTCCCTACAAAGAAGTAACTAGAGAGTCAAGTGAATAAAGGAACCATTGAACTTATTTGACTAAGTATTCGTATTCGATTGTTTTTAACTATTGAGCTAAAGCATCTCAGATCGTAGTGGGGTTAGCATCTCAGGTAGTATTGGCTTGGAGAGATGATTGTGACAAGAGGAAGAATATCAAGAGGCTTCAATAAGAAATGTAAATTTTGTTGAGGACAAGTTCAAGATAAGATTTTGAACTTGGGGTTTCACTTTCTGTTTCGAATTTGATGAAAATAAGAAGTTAGACATAAGTTTTTTACATTGCTCAAGTTGTTGAACAAGCAATCATATTGGGAGCTTTGTTCTGTCTTTACATCTGTCAGATTCTTCTCTTTTACACTACCGAGTCAGTCAACTATTTGAGGCTGAAAATAAAACAATTTGGGCACAATATCTAGAAGACACTGTAGAGGTTGATGAGTCAACACAGCGAGCTTAATTAAGCTTTTATAAAAAGGACCAAGTTTTCTTCTCATCTAAACAGATCACTTCACACCCACACACACTCCTCAAGAATCAACTCTCTCGTGTAGTTTATTTTGTTCATTAACGTTAAACAGATGGAGCATAAGACGATTGGTGCAGAACTTCAAGATTCGTACGATGATCAACAGAAATGGGTTCTTGATTCTTCTCTAGACAGCAGAGGACGTGTTCCTCTTCGGGCTCGAACTGGCGCTTGGAAAGCTGCACTCTTCATCATCGGTAACAAAACTTTCATTGAGATTTGTATACTGAAACTTTATTCCACATAAATGAACACTGTGGGAGTATGCCCAATATATAAATCTTTGTTTAAGTCTTTTGTTCCATCTTCTCTGCGCAGCAATTGAGTTCAGCGAGAGATTGAGTTACTTTGGGTTAGCTACGAACCTGGTGGTCTACCTAACAACAATTCTCCACCAAGATCTCAAGGTGGCTATAAGAAATGTGAACTACTGGGCTGGTGTCACTACTTTGATGCCTCTTCTTGGAGGCTTTGTAGCAGACGCTTATCTCGGGCGTTATGCCACTGTCTTGGTTGCAACTACCATTTACCTTATGGTAATTTAGGTTCTTAACTTAATCCAATTTTAACTCAAAAGATTCCATAAACAACGTTAAACTATTTTCTCTTGTTTCTTTTGAAAAACAGGGTTTGGTCCTTCTAACAATGTCCTGGTTCGTACCGGGCTTGAAACCTTGTCACGAAGAAGTGTGCGTTGAACCTAGGAAAGCACACGAAATAGCCTTCTTTATTGCCATATACTTGATCTCCATAGGGACTGGAGGTCATAAGCCTTCCCTTGAGAGCTTTGGTGCTGACCAGTTCGATGATGATCATGTTGAAGAAAGAAAGATGAAGATGTCTTATTTTAACTGGTGGAACGTCGTTCTATGTGCTGGTATTCTAACGTCCGTGACTGCTGTTGTCTATATCGAAGATCGGGTTGGTTGGGGTGTTGCCGGCATCACACTCACCATAAGTATGGCTATTTCACTTCTCATCTTCCTCATCGGAAAACCATTCTATCGTTATCGGGCACCTTCGGGTAGCCCTTTGACCCCAATGTTGCAGGTCTTTGTTGCCGCCATTGCAAAAAGAAATCTTCCTTATCCCTCTGATCCTTCTCTGCTTCATGAAGCTTGCAAGGCAGAGTTTACTAATGGTCGGCTTCTCTCCCACACAAAGCATCTTAAGTAAGTAGAAAGAAACTCAACAAATGTCTCATTTGTTGTTAACTTCTGATTTCTTGTGCATCATAAACTGATTTTCCTTGCAGATTTCTTGACAAGGCAGCAATTATCGAAGACAACAATCCTCTGGCACTCGAGAAGGAGAGTCCATGGAGACTCGTAACGTTGACGAAAGTAGAGGAAGCAAAGTTGATCATCCACGTGATTCCCATATGGCTCTCCACGTTGGCCTTTGGCATCTGTGCAGCACAAACCACGACCTTCTTCATCAAACAAGCAGTCATCATGGACAGGCACATCGCCGGCAACAACAGCTTCACAGTTCCTCCAGCTTCCATGTTCTCTCTCACCGCTCTGGCGCTGATCATCTCTATCACCCTCTACGATAAACTTCTACTTCCCTTGCTAAGACGCATCACACGGAATCAAAGAGGCATCAACATTCTCCAGAGAATCGGGACCGGTATGGTTTTCTCTCTCATCACCATGATCATTGCAGCTCTAGTTGAGAAAAAACGATTGGACCGTACAGAAAACAGCAAGCACATGAGTGTGATATGGCTAGCTCCTCAGTTCATAGTTATTGGCATTGGGGACGCGTTCACACTCGTTGGACTCCAAGAGTACTTCTACGACCAAGTCCCTGATTCCATGAGAAGCTTAGGTATAGCGTTCTACCTAAGCGTGATAGGCGCGGCTAGCTTCCTTAACAATCTCCTGATCACAGCCGTGGATACTCTAGCGGAGGATTTCTCGGCCAAGAGTTGGTTCGGGAAGGACCTGAACAGCAGCCGGTTGGACCGGTTCTACTGGTTTCTTGCCGGTGTTATGGCTGCTAATACATGCGTTTTTGTGATTGTGGCAAAGAGATGCCCTTACAAAAGCGTGCAGCGAAAGCAAGCCTTCGCTGACTCGCCCGTGCCCGTTGCCTAATTTTTTTTTGTCGCCGTCCGTTGCCTAAATAAACAAGACATGCGACTTGCGACGCAAGTATGTCGTTTAATTTTTTGGTATATAGATCGTTTTAATTATTTTCGCGCGATTTCCAAAACATCATGAATTTAGATATTTATCTAAACATATGACTTCCCAAAACTGTACTTATCCATGTTGACTTAAAATTTATGTCACTTTTATTTTAATTTTATAGTGCTATTGAATCTAATTGCATTTGGGTGGTGAATTTGGATTTACATACATACATAAGCGAATGGATCTATCGATTTTGGCAGCCATTTTATCAATATGATACTCATTTTAGTTACAACCAAAACTAAACATCAATTTTAAAACAAATGCCAAAAAAAAACCTGCGAAACATTCATAACTTTATCCATGATTGATACTAGAAGAAGACGAGTAGAACAAACCATTAACCATATGAAATGCCTTAGAGAAGAACAACCAACACCCCATGAGCCATGTACTCTTCTTCTTCATCGTCTAGATGAGCATTCGGGGTCCCTCGTCTACTTCAGTCTTCCTCTTGTTTCCCTTTTCCTTCAATGTTTTAGCATCAACCAAAGTCAGTAAAATCCAAAATCAATGCTATCTACTCCACATCAGGGGTCTTAGTTGAACTCAATGGTAAATTCCAAAAACTTGCCTTTGATTGACTCTCTACCAAAAAAGGTAAAGGCGGTCTCTAGAGGCTTAGATTGACGAAGCGCCAAGTCTTTAAGATTGAGCAAGTCCCACTCCTGCTTGAAAACCAAATGCATAAGGTAAGTTGTGAAGGGGGTCTAGTTGAACGTAATTGTACATTCCAAAAATGAGAAATCTCAACTTGAGAGATATTTAAAACTTGCCTTTGATCGACCCCATACCAAGTTATCAGGGTTAGTACGGTCCACATTTTGACTAGCCCATAACTCCCACTCCTGCTTGACAAAGAAAATGCACATCAGGTATTTTTCTTTGAAAGGGAAACATATATGTGGTAAGACATTAATGAAAAATGTATTGATACAATATCTAGAAGCAGAGAGAGATGCTTACATGATATGCATGTTTTTCACTCTTGAGATGCGTGCTGAAATGCTCAAAGCTTGGGCCAGCAAAAGAGCATACTCTGCAATACCAGGGAGATTTAACCCTTTCAGTGTACCAGGGCAATTTAACCATTTTAGTGTACTTGTCCTCCTGAACAAGCATTGTTGTCTTGTGTTTATTATCCGCAGACCCTGAATCCATATCACCTGTAGAAAAGAAAAGAAAAAAAACAGCTTTGCTTTAATTTGCTGGTTATATATTTCAACGAGAGATCACAGAGTGTGAGAGAGGACAAACACCTGACAGTAAGCTTTTCCAGAGCCACTCTTTACTAACATTAAGCAGAAAGCATTTCCAGCGCCAGGCTGGATCTCGTTGATGACATGCCAGAAGAATTCTGTGTCCGACATCTCGAAGGTAGTAAAGTGTATGAGCTAGCAATTCCAATTCCTTAGGACCACCAAATATGAGCATTATAGTAGCCGGAGATCGATTCCTACGGATCCAGTCATACAACACCGATATAGGTTCTGTTTCAGTAAAGGAAAGCAACGTTGAACCTAAACCCTAATTAAAGAAATCCATTTGTACTAAAAATTATAGAAAGTGATGAAAGAAGATTAACCAATGGCATGTGTAAGAGCGATTCCAGTGGAAGAAAGCTTTCGCAGGACGTCTTCACCAGGGCTCTCTCTTAGGTTGCCAGCGGCAGTGATGGTGACACCACCAGAGTAGCCTGATTTCCTCAACGCCGATTCTATCCTCGGACCGACCAGACAAGGATCATAACCATCGGGAATCGGACAGCTTTTGATGTCCCACCACACAAACGTTTCCTTCTGCATCGCCATCTCGTATTTATTATTCTTCAACCTAAAAAAAAAAAAAATCAAATCAGATTCAAAATTGGGAAAACAAAATCGCAGTTAGGTCTCCAATCTATAACGTAAATCAAACATCAAATAAAGCATTCGGAGAGATTGACACGGTTAAATCAGAATCACCGACCTCGTTTACTGTCGACTCTGAAACCCTAAAGAAAGGTTGAGCGACGGGAGAGAGAGGAACTAGGGTTTCGATCGATATTTACTTGTGGTTGGTTTTATAATGGGACAATTTGCCAAATAACCAATTTTCAATAAACCATTAAGAAAATAGCCATGGATAATCATAAATTAAGTAAATAACAAAAGATTGTTTTTCAGACGATTTTGCCCTCTTCTGCACTAATTGTAGACCGTCTATACTATTTTGATATTGTTCTATTTGACAGCACATATTGTTTCCCCATAGATTTTGTTTTTTCCGTTATTCGCATCCTATGAACTGATTCAATTTTGTAAAACCAGAAAAAAAACACAGATTTTTATCAAAAACGTAACAAATTAATCAATAACATAACAAGTTTATTTTTTTACAGACATTTCATCTCCTAAGTGTCTCATCAATAATTTACAAAATTGCAAAAAAAGATAGACGTTCTATACACACATAAAAATTAGTCTCCATTAATTCCCGACCGTCTCTCGCCCATGACGTCAAAGTCACCATCTTTCTCCAACGGCGAAGTACTGGGTAGTGTTGCGAAGTAATAAAACCAACAATTGAATTAACAAAAGCCAAATATATAACCTCCACCATGAAGCCAAATATATAGACAGTTTATGTGTTCTATATAGACCGACGCTTTTTAACTCATTACATATCAGGGTTTGAATTGAAAATTACAAATCTTTACATTGATTAGAATAACAAGTTTTTAAAATAGTATAGACTTGATAAGTAGATTAGATGGGGAGATGAGAGGAGTACAATATGGGAAGGAAAATGAATATAATGGGATATTTTACATAGATATTCTATACGTTTTGTCATTTTTTATCAAAAGCAAAATTACAAAAAATAGACGTTTTATACACACGTAAGAATTAGTGCATAATATTGAAAACACTAATACATAGAAATTAGTCTCCATTAACAAGGCAACATTCTATATAACAATTTATACAAATAGAATGTTGAAAACAAAAAAATTGTCTGCCATTGCAAATGTAACTGAGGATTCTAAGTTTCTGCGTGGCAGGTAACAAAGCAATCAAAACATCATAATCACCATAGAAAAAACTTTACTTTTATAAATCACCATTTGAAAACAAAAAATAGAGGTTCTATACAAATACACGTTATACACTAACAGACATTCTATAATTGATAAAGTGAATGTAAGCGTCTAATTGTTGACTTTTTCACCTTAAGGAAGACACCATTGAAGATCTGCACAAATGTTTAGCAAAAGTCGGCGATTTTTCGTCTTCGTTGCTGTTACATCAAACAAAACTCATATCCTCAATAAACAGACAACTGCGTAACATAGCACAATTATGTTTTTATCAAAATAAAAATAGAACTTCTATCCCACCTTCCTGTATGACAATGAAACAAAGCAGAATTCAACAAACTAAGGTAGATTTGAACCATCCCACACCGTTATGTTGAATTTCAATTGCCCAGATAATTTCAATTAGATTGAAGAAAACGCAATTCAATAAGAAGAAAATCCTAAAAGCAAACTCACATAGTATGACTACATTTGTACGGCCGTGCTCGGAGGCTATGGACGGCGGTGAACGGCGGTGAACGGCGAGAGGCTGCAGTGAACGAGTCAGATGAATAGTAACCACTGAGAAGAACCAACTTCGTCTAAGCTAAAGAAAAAGACTCGGAGTGAATAGTAGTCTCTGGATAAATAGTGTTCCGTGATGAATAGTAATGGTGATTGTGTCTAGAAAGGAAAAAAGAAAAAATAGAAAAGAGATAAAAAAAAAAAGATGAATAGTAATCCCGGGATGAATAGTACATAGTAATCACAGTATGAATATTTGATAGCACATAGTAATCCCGGGATGAATAGTAGTCATGTGATTACGAAGTCTCGGGATGAATAGTACATAGTAATCCCGAGATGAATAGTAATCTCAGGATGTATATTTGGTAGCACATAGTAATCCCGTGATGAACCGTAATACCGGGATTACGGAGTCTCGGGATGAATAGTAATCCCGAAGAAGAACCAACCTCGTTTAAGCTTAAGGAGAAGACTCGGAGTGAATACTAGTCTCGGGATGAATAGTGTCTCGGGATGAATAGTAGTGGTGATTGTGTCGAGAAAGAAAAAAAGAAAAATAAAAGAAAAGAAAGATGAATAGTAATCCCGTGATGAATATTTGATAGCACATAGTAATCCCGGGATGAATAGTAGTGCGGGAAAATATCTTGGGAGAAAACACGTAAAAGAGAGAAAAAAAAAAAAGATAAAAAGTAGAGATGAAAAATAAAATACAAAGGTTAAAATTGTATTAATACATATTATATAAAGAATATCATCTCCAATTTTTTTTTTGGTTATCCACCTAATTATAATATTTTTTATGGTTATTGAATGCAATTTCCCTTTTATAATCACCGACAATTTAAAAAAAAAAAAAGTTAGTTTCCTTATTTTTTATAGCAATTCAGAATCAGAATAGTCACATTTCATTGTAAAATTGCAATATTACAACAACAACAACAACAAAAAAGAACCTAGAGTCACACCCGTGAAACACTAAAAATTTCAAGCCTTGAAAACCCATAATTCTAACAAAATAAATAAGGTTAAAATTGGATTTTTCTCAATATAATTAATACACTTAAACAATAAGATTAAAATTGAATTTTTGTTTAAAATTATGCATTGAAAACATAAAACGATACTCTTTGTGAAACAAAAATAAAACCTTAAAACGACACTTTATGTGAAACAGATGGAGTAGTTATTTTTTCGTATAGCATTTCACACAGTCATTATGACAACATGCCAAGAAGAATCTAATTGATGGTATTGTTGACATTTATGGAAAACTAGTAGTTAGTTTAAGAAACCTGTCTAGAATCTTAATCAAGTGCCTATTTGTTTCCTCTCTCAACTACCCTTTTGAGACATGGTTACCTCTCTATGGACTTCTACCTACTTGCCTTGAGTGATTTGGAGTAACTAATACTCTTTTTGTTTCATCTTTCACCAAGGTTCATCAATGTTTTTCTTGTCTTTAATGATATGTGATAGGATCATAGGAGTCAAAGCTAACGCTAATTATACTTATTAGTACTATGTCTTGGAAGCAAGGATTGACTTGAGATGATCTTAGAGAATCTTAAGATTTGTTGAGTCTATGAATTATGTTCTACTCGAAAATGTTTGAGAGGCCTAAATAGACTAGGGCTCATCAATTAGGGGGTTTAGAATTAGATTAGGTGACACCGTCTTTAAATAATGAAGTCTTTATAGGGGCAAATGATGTGTAATTAGGCTCTTCTTGACCCCATATTCCTTAGGAAATCAAGCTTGGTGTAATTAGGCATGACCAAAATGGAACCGTAACCGTATTTCGGACCGTAACCGTACCGTTTTCAAACCGTAACCGTGTCAGACGGTTAAAAACCGTAACCGTTAACCGTAAAAATNAAATATTTTCTAATGAATTTTTATAAATTATGTATCTCGGGTTTGATTAAAATGATATCTCCTTTTACTGCATGCACAAACCCAATATGATTTTATTTTTATGAGATGAGAAGCTGTCATTTTCATATAACTGCAGTCCACACATGCGTGCAAGTCTGCGACTCAGAATGATTTCAATCTTTTTTATTCCATTAAATAAGGAGAATATTGTATAAATCAACATGGCATAGAGTTATATTGGGAGATCGTTGTGGAGCGGTGAACATCGAGAAGGGATGATGGCATAAATTCGGTGAAAACCATTGCTAGAGCTTAACTTTTCTTTCCGAGAACAAGAAGTCGTGAAGACTATTCCCTTTTTCCTTTTTTTATTTTTATTTTTTTAAACTACTTATAAACGAAACAAAATAATTTTGTAAGAAAACGTTAAGAAAGTTTCAACATTGCTAGATCTCCCAATAAGTTATAGAGGAAAATCGATACAAGTTTGTGATCTTCTCAAAAATAATATCGATATCATTCATGCTAAATATGTTATTTTCTTTTGTTCTGTGAATGGAAGATATTTTTTCAAAAATAATATCGATATCATTCTAGGAAAAAAAGTGTTCTCACGTAATATATAAAAATGAAGAAATTAATCCTCGATTGTGTTTTATAAGCATGTTTATATATGTAAACTTGTACGCGTTAAGCTCATATCTTATGATATGATTTGTATAGCATTTAATATCGTTTCGTTTGATCTAAGACAAGAATACAAGACTAATTATAAATAAACTTAT
>PKML01044849.1:904292-951542 GCA_002933935.1 Eutrema yunnanense | reverse complement strand
TCCCCTTTTTGTGGTGGTGTTTTTGTGTTTTTGTTGTTTTTTTTTTTTTTTTTTTGCGGATGGTGCAAAAATTGGTCACCTGAGACATGGAGAATTGTTGTATTCCACATGATCTTGACCCAACTGAGGTTAGGGCAAGGATCATCATGCGTTTCTGAGAAATCTGGGGATCATGGGCACCATTACCGTCACGGGAGTGTCTTGTGTTAATCGATTTGCTGAGGCGGTTGTGGAACACTTGACCCAACTTTTTTCTATCGCTCTTCTCTTCTCTTCTCGCATTTCAATAATGTGTGTTAGACCTTTGTTGATTTCTCTTTATATGTACTAAACTTGAATCTTTTCTCTATCGTTCTTACGCCCATTCTGTAATCATTTTGTTTGTGTTTCTTTGATTTAGATTTCACCATCTGTTTTGTGTCTAAGTCGTTTGATTTCTTGGGTTTTTGTTTTTGTTTCTCTCTTTTCTTTTCTTTGCTTTCATAAATGAAAAAATGTAAGTTTTCAACATGTCACCAGGGGCGAATGCAGCTTATATTAAGGGGGTGCACTTGCACTCATTAGTTTTTGAAAATTAATGCTAATTTATATGAAAAACAATTAATGCCCCCATTGATTTTTTTGTTTTGCCCCCCACTCATTTTTGTTCTTTTTATTTTACAACGATCAAATCATTTAATTATAAAACTCAAAACATAAATTTACGAATAGATACGTTTTCAATATATTGTATATACTTTTCTTTTAGTGAGATATAGATTTATTTCTTTCCACTTGATTTACATTTTCATTACAAAGTAACTATAGTCTTTATATGTTTTTTTTAATCGTCACCTATTTTCTCATTGTTATTTATTTTACAGTATTATATTTTAAATCCTTTCAATATTTACAAAATTGATTTTTAACATATCTAATAAATAAATTTCATCAAAAAAACATATCTAATAAATATGTATGTAATTAATATTCGGTAAAATGAAAAAAAAAATTATTTTTCTTTACATTATTATTTATTTTTTAATATACTGATATTTATTAATTAAAATATATTAATATTAAATAATTTTGCCCCCAGAAAATATTTGGTCTAGATTCGCCCCTGCATGTCACTGCCCACATTTCTCTGTTTCTAATCATTTTATTCATTACTATTACAGCTCAACTGCGTGTTCTGTAATATTGGATATAACAACGGAAATGTAGTAAACATATCGAAATTAAACCGAGTGGGCTACAACAACATATAGTTTCATAAAATTTGACACATATAAGGAAACTAATTTTGGACAATTTCACTGACAACCGCTCAATCTTGCCCAAACCACAAACTGCATTCCACCGTAGATGTTATTAGCAAACCTTACACCAACGGTAAAGGCCAAAGCCATCGGAGGCACTTTCTTGGCGAAAGGAGATGCTTCGACCACTCTCTCTAGACCATTGATGATCTGATAACGAGTATTCGAAGAAACACTCAAAAATACACATGCGATTAAATTACCATTGTTATGGAGATTAATGATTTAGTAAAGTGAAAATAGATAAGGTATAGAAAAGAGGAGAGTAACGACGCTGATGATAAATCAGCTACGAAGCGATCCCCAACTAAATCACGACCAATCAAAGATTCTTCCTCACAAGCTTCTGCAAGACAGCAAACCCCCAAAATGTATCAAGCAGAATAGCTTTGTCCGTTTTCATAGGAAACAAAACAAAACCGAGAAAATGAAGAGACCAACACATAACGCAGATTTAAAAGTTGGAAACTTTCGTCGATGAGGATGAAACCCTAACCTTGTATCTGGCCAGACAGAGGAGAAATGGACCCTGCGAAGGAGAAGAGACGGAGAGTGGTGACGCATATTCCCGGTATAAAATCAGAAGTTAGAAAAAAAAAAGAAAGAAAAAGTCAAAATATTGAGAAACCGAAGTGTGACGCATATTCCCGGTATCTCGGTATCTAGCTGTTTTACCAATATACCCTCCTCCTTCTCCAAGCAAGTTTTAGGGTTTCTCAAAGAGTTTTCCTTCTCACTCTGTCCCATGTCGATTTCTCCGATCTCCATCGTAATTCAATTCCCTTCAATTCATGTGACCTTCGATTACGAATTCGCCAACCCAGAGACGGGTAACCTCTTAGATAGAGAGAGATGAATCTTGAGGCTAGAGTCGGTGTGGCGGTGGATGGAGCACAGAGCGTTGTGGATGCCGGAACCATCAGTTTATCACAGAAACACCCGCAGATTAAGCCGCAGGCTCATTTCGGCACCCTTGAGAATCTCCTCGCCGGTGGTATTGCCGGCGCCTTTAGCAAGACCTGTACCGCTCCTCTAGCCCGCCTCACCATCTTGTTTCAGGTCTTGTTTCGACATCGAGTCTCTCTTTTGGTTTGGTCAACATATGATATATAAAAATTGTGTTGTTTGTGTTTTGCTGCTTGGTTTGGTTATCAAGGAGCTAGAGTTTTTGAGTTTTGGGCAAGTTTCAGGAAAGTGGGACTTGATGTGAGGGTTTTAGAACATTTGGAGAATTCATGAATATTTTGTTTGGCCCTTTTGGTTTTTATCACAAATTTTGTCATTTTACAGCTTCTTGTCTCTATTTTTTTTGTTTAGTTAAAGCCTTTTTGTTGTCTCTTTCAGCTGCAAGGTATGCATTCAGAAGCAGCAGTGTTAAGCAGGCCAAGTTTATGGCGTGAAGCTTCCCGTATTATCAACGAGGAAGGATTTAGAGCCTTTTGGAAAGGAAATCTTGTTACTGTAGCCCACAGGCTTCCCTATTCTGCATTGAACTTCTATGCATATGAAAAATACAATAAAGTCAGTTGCATTCTAGTGTTTTTTTTTCGAATTGTGTCTTCTGTTACTGTTTATCATGATTTGTCACTCAGCCTTGGACAATTCTATTTGTTTTGCAGTTTTTTTATTCGAATCCAGTCTTACAGAGTTATATAGGAAATGCAAGTAGCAGTCCGTTTGTGCACTTTGTTAGTGGTGGCTTGGCTGGAATAACAGCTGCTTCAGCTACATACCCTCTTGATCTTGTTAGGACACGTCTTGCTGCACAGGTTTCTATCCCTATTTTGATTCTCTACTTGTATTTGAAAGTTTTACTCTTCCCTTGATCTGAGCACTGTTTAGTTTCTTTGTCTGTCCGTGGCCTGAATGCATTACATTTTATCCTTTCCAGAGAAATGCAATGTATTACCAGGGTATTGGGCATGCTTTTCGTACCATATGCAGAGATGAGGGACTTTTGGGTCTGTATAAAGGACTTGGTGCTACAATGTTGGTACGTTTTGTTTGCTTTCCCTTGCTCTCTTGTGCCAAGTCTTTGATTGTTAATTGCTTTTTGTACATCTTTTTCTGATGCAGGGTGTTGGCCCAACCCTTGCAATCAACTTTGCTGCGTATGAGTCTATGAAATCATTTTGGCGATCTCATAGGTAAAAGGCATCTTTAATTATAATTTTTCTGTTACTTTTGTGAACGCCTATTGGGTATTTCTGTTCGTCCAGATGCAAAGTCGGCATATATATCTTACTATTTTCTTTGGAACTTCTTCAGGCCAAATGATTCAACATTGATTGTTAGTCTTGGATGTGGAAGTCTAGCTGGAGTTACTTCTTCAACAGGTTTGTTATTTGATCTGACTTTCTCTCTAGCTACAAGACACTTGGCCATTTTCACTTTTCGTCGGTATATCACTCAAAAGTCAATTTAGGATATCTGCCTCTTACTATATAAATCAGTTTTGACAAATTTTCGGATGCCCATAACTCTGTAGCTACGTTCCCATTGGATCTTGTGAGAAGAAGAATGCAAGTAGAAGGAGCCGGTGGAAGAGCGAGAGTGTACAACACGGGGCTCTTGGGAACATTCAAACACATATTCAAGACAGAAGGCATCAGAGGGCTGTACAGAGGATTATTGCCTGAATACTACAAAGTGGTTCCTGGCGTTGGCATCACCTTCATGATATACGAGGCTTTGAAAATGCTCTTATCTCCTCCTGCCTCTCATACTTAGGAATTTAGCTTGCTTTATTAGGAGAAGAAAGGAACAACAATTTGTTTCCTTCGCCCAACTTTTCAAATCCATTGCCTTTGGTAGTAAATTTTACTGTTCTTACTGCCGTTACAAAGAAAGAGAGAGAGAGAGAGAGAGAGCACATTTTCCAGTGTATAGGTTAGTTGCATTTGGGTGTTAACATTCAAATGCATCATTACACTGTTTTTCCACGCGAGCAATCTCCTGACATTAACAATTTTGTCTTGTTCTTGTTTGCTATTTGACTCTGTTTCACCCTTATGATACCGTAAGATTTATGCTGTTTTTGTATTTGTAACAATGATAAGATTTCAACACAGAATTGTGAAAATGAGATGTTGTACAACGTTTTGTTACTTCAAAAGAAAAGATTATACTCGAGGAAATCTTGAAAAATCATAAATCTTCCTAACCAAAAAAAATATGAAACATTGATCAAGAACTCGAAATCCAAACAGACCCACATAGAAATTTCTCACTGAGAACTCAAAAACACTAAACCCTTTGTCGGAAATAACGATCTCTAAATACTAAAACCTAAATCTCTACCCAAAAAATCTTGATTTTTATCAACTGTCATGGTAATCTCTGAAACTCAATCCAATCTCCGAACCCCGAAAAGAAACTTGATGAAAAGGAATCATAAGTTACCCTAAAAGGCATTTAGGTAGACGTTCTGAGCAAGAAGATGCTGAGTTCTTGAGCCGAGTTAGCGTCCGGGTTAATGAGATGAAACGACTCCGAGTCAGAGCTACCCACAACATGCTCATAGTTCGCCCTCATATACATAACCTCATCAAGATCCGATTCACTCGACCCGGATCCGGATGGCAACACACCCGCCCCAACCGTCATCGACTCCAATTTCTTCAACATCACCCTCGTCTCCTCATTAGGGCTCCTCCGTACAGCAAACCCTAATTTTCTGCCGTTGCAAAACATCGTCCAAACCGGTACGGATCTCAGGAGACAAGACTTCAATTCGGGTCGGGTCGGGCATTCGAGAGCGACCCGGACAAGACCCGAGCTCATCTCGTGGACAAGCTGGTTCGTCGCGATGGAAAGCTCGAGGAGGAGGAGCGGTTTGACGGAGAGACGTTCGTGCTGGACACAGAACCACACGTGTCCCTTTCTCCTCCCGAAAATCGTCCCAATCACCATCGTCTTCGACGGTCTCTGCGGTTGCGTCACGGGGTTTAGGTAATCGGAGGCGGCGGCGAAGGATGTGGCCTCGGAGGAAGAGGCGGAGGAAGAAGCTGAGTCTTGAACGTCGATATCGTCTCTGAGGGAAGTGCTGAGGCGTTTCTTGGAGACTCCGGTGGATGCCGCTCCGTTTACCGATGCGGTGGTTGGATTCGTCGGAGGTGTGAGACACGGGAGGAGATAACGACGGAGAGCGTCGATTTTCGTCATCCTGATTCTTCTCTCTCTCTCTCTCTTTTTCAAAGGTTTTGGAGAAAAAGGTGAAATTGAGTTATCAGAGTTGCAGAGATAATCTCTGTTTTCTTGTTGTTGTGTGGCTTTTTTATAAAGAAAGGCGGGAGACAAGAGAATATCCGTTGTGGCTTTGACTGGTTTGACTGTAATTACACGTGGATTTTTCTTAACTCGCCACGTGGAAAGTGAATCTTGGATTCTTTGTTTTCTGAAAAGATTCTATTGCGATGAAATTGTTCATTTGGTTTGTTTCCCGAAAGCTCGTTTTTTTTTTTTTTTGGGGACTTTCTCTTTGGTACGTTTAATATTTAATGACTAATTCAATTTTTGTTTTGTTGCTGTGAGTTAAACCGTACGATTTTCTGCACCACATTCATTCATTCACTGCCGAACGTTCGGATTTGACAGAAAAAAGAGTTATGTTGTGCGAATTTCAAGAAAATTGGTCACTAAATATTTGTCTTTGACTTTGAAAAAGACAAATGATATAATTTTATTATAATTTAATGCTTTAGTTTAACAACAAAATATAAGACCATCTCCAATGCAAGGTTTTTAAAGAGGTTCTAAGATATTAACTGTATTTAAAATAAATAAAAATTCAATTAAAAGCTAAGAGACGATTCTAAAAGTTCTCGTTTAAGAGACGGTTCTTAACGTTATGTGTCCATTTATTATTAGCAAACATTTTTACATAGATTACAGACGGTTCTTCTTCAGCAATCTCTCCCAGCGGCTAAAGCTTCTTCGTTTCTCTCCGTCAGACATTTTCGCCTTTACCAAACAATTGATCTCTTCTGTGAAAATTGATTTCGATTTCGATTTCCGAATCTATTTCATCTCCTGGATTTTCGCAGATACAAAGCGAGAAAGTGACATTTTGTTTTTGCATAGTCAAATAGATTTTATTCTATTCTATAAGAGCAGAATCAAAGAGATTCTATTCTATAGTTTCTATAGTTACAATATCTCCTACATTCAGCGTTTTCTTTTTCTTCATTGCTCAACCAATTTTTTTTTTAAGAACCCCTTGGGGGATCTACCATTGGAGGAGTAAAAATTATAGAGGTTCTAAACTTTGATTTTACCACAATTTATGAATAAAAAATTGGTAAGAACCTCATAAGGAGTTCTACCATTGGAGATGCTCTAAGCAATTACTATTCCCAACGTTTCATAAAAAATGTCATTTTAAAGTTTTATTTTTGTTTAACAAAAAATGTTGTTTTATGTTTTTAATACATAATTTTTAATAAAAATATAATTTTAATTTTATTGTTTTAGTATATTAATTAGAGAAAAAAATTGTTTAATGTATTAATAAGAGATAATATTGAAATTTTAATAGTTTTTAATATGCATGAAATGTATCAAAATAATACATTTTATTAAATAGAGGGAGTACTTTTTTTGTTATGCATTAATGTCCAATTTTGTTGTTATTGATAAGATGTATCCCTTGCATTTGCATTTATTGTAGTGACTATTCATTCAATCTTGAAATTTTAAGTCTCGTCTATCATAAGTTTCTATAAATAAAACAAGTGTTAATGGATTAGTGGTTCCACCTTGCAAATATTTGTCTTATTGGTGTAGATTAAAGATCAAAATTTCTTAAACTTGAAATTATTTTACTCCACCACTTGATCAAATGTAAAAACATCTTAAATAGTAAGAAAATCCAAAATTTTATAGGTCCGTTGGATCGTTTTTGATATAATCGTAGCTAATAAATCCATAGTATTTTCATGTCCGATAGTATCATTTTATCGACCTTTGATTCACACGATATTCGAAAAGCTTTCGAGAGAGGTAGACAGCTAAATCAGAAACACACCATACCATTTTTTCACAATATTAGACAAAGTAAAACAGAAAACACTTCCATACATTATAATAAATAATGCATACTCATACAAAGAGTCCAACAGATTATTAAGGATGTATACTTCACATTTCTCCTCTACAAAGGTCCATACGTCCACATCGCTTGCCAGCGGGGCGGTTGCGGATGTAAACAGCGTTTAGGAACAGCGATTGCGATTCCAGGATTGATTCCGGCTTTCTTGGCCAAAGGAGAGAGCATGACAGCACAAATACAACGAGGGTTGGTTCTAATGAGAGCACCGATTTTGGCACAGCAAACCGGTGGAACCTTACCCCTCGGGTTCTTCATAGCAGGCAAACACGGGCTTAGGCTAGCCGCGGCTTGACCAATTGGCATGCGACCACACTCACCAGCTGCCTCAGTGGAAGTAAATGTGATCAGAAGGCTCATCAAAGCCAGTGTACCAAACGTACAACACTTCATGCTTCTTATTTAATTTGTTGAGTGTTTTTGTTTTGTGTCTTAGTGCGTTGATGATTCTTATAGTAAGATGTTTAGTGACGTGTACTGTTTCTAATCATTTTATTCATTACTTTTACAGCTCAACTAGCGCCTAGCGAGTTCTGTAATATTTGATATAACACCTGAAATGTAGTAAACATATCGAAATTAAACCGAGTGGGCTACAACAACATATGGTTTCATCAAATTAGACATAGAGGAAAGAGTTTTGGACTTCTTCACTGACAACCGCTCAATCTTGCCCAATCCACAAACTGCATTCCTCCGTAGATGTTATTGGCAAACCGTACACCCACAGTGAAGGCCAAAGCCGCGGGGGGCACTTTCTTGGCGAAAGGAGAGGCTTCGACCACTCTCTCTAGACCATTGATGATTTGATAACGAGTATTCGAAGAAACACTCAGGAATACACCTGCAATTAAAATACCATTGTTATGGAGATTTATGGTTTAGTAATGTGAAAGTATGCAAGGTAGAAAAGCCAATATATGTATGTATATACCCCAGAGAGCTGCACTCTTGATGAGCGGTGGTATGGGAATGTCTTCTTCTGATTTATTTATGCTTCTGAGAGAAGAGAATGACGAAAAAACGTAAGCCACATCCAAAAACTAAGTGACCCTTTTTGAGTTCTAGCGGAAAGAGATGTTACCGTTTAGCAGTCATGATCAAATTAGCAATGCCTTGACCTACGATGCCACATCCAAACCCAACTGCACCATACATTATACCCTGATCAAATGTAACAAATATTTGATCAGCAACAGCAAAAAGCATGGAGCAATTGAGACGGATACCGTGAAATTTTAATCACCTTATAGAAGTATGTAGCAAGTCTCTGTTGAGCGGAAAATCTACATCCTGGTCTTTCAGCTTCAAATACGCTGCATCAGTTCAACATCTCAGAGTTTATTAACCGAGTTACGAAATGATAGATTTAAGTACTACAATATAAGAATTGAGTATCTTCTTGAATGGAGGGAATTTTTACCTACTAGGAAGCGCATTATAAGCATTAAGCATGCCTCCTAAGAAGCCACTTGATGCGGATGGTTGACCAAAACGGACAAATGGCGCCAACATACCGACCAAAGCAACGTTAACCACAACTCCGACCAAAAGATCAGCAACATACAACTCAAACTCCGCCCAGAAATCCTTTCCTCTCTTTTGAACTTCAGCAACAGTGGCACAACAAGAATCAATGACTATCTGAAATTGGCATATCAAATGCTTATTATTTCTTGAATCATACAAAAAAAGGAACTTACATGAAACACAAGTATGGTGTTTGAGGATGTGAATGTACAAGGAGAAACTAAGTTCTAAATGAAAGATTGGCTCTGAAAATGAAGTTCTTTGTTGACTATATGAGATTAAAGTGCTCCCTTACCTCAGTCCCTATTTTGAAGAGGAAAGATGGATCAGCCAACATTCTGTTGCGAAGCATAGACCATGATCTTATAGCAAACCCAAGCAGCCCAGCTGAGCTCTAAAATCAAAGAAATCGAGACTCCAAACTATTCTCTTAAACTGTTTATTTCAGAAAGAAAACAAGAATAAAAGAAAACAAAGAAAGTACCTGCAAATCCAAGTACCTAAGGAGAAGCACTTTGCGGATCCCAAAGATCTTAGCAGCCTCTAACATATCAGATGGAAGCGTGGCTCCTCGAGCTTCGGTCTCTCTCATAACCTCATCAAATTTCAAAAGGGGTCCAAACTCCTTTGCTTCATAGTCTTCACCATCACCTTCTCCTCCATTTCCATCTCCTCCTCCACCATTATTAAGTCCACCATTACCGTCATTTCCATTAAACCCATCCCCAACATTACCATCACTATCAAATTTCGCCGGTTCATCAGTTCCCAAGTTTCTTACATTGCCGTCTTTCCCTAAGATGCTATCACCTTCTTCTCCTATCGTTTGCGCAGTAGCCACAAAACTAGACTGCGGCTCAACCGGAGACTGTGACATATTAACCATCAAAAGCCTCGACCTTTGCCTACCCGAAACATCCTTAATCCGCAAAACAGACACTTTCATTTCCTTAACCAAATCTCCAAATACAAAGTCTCGATTGCAAATCCTCAACGAAGAGATCTCGTTTCTCAATTTCACAACACTCGATAACTGAAAATTCATTGCACATCCTGCCATTTCCCTCTTCTGTAACACCTCAAACAAGGATAAGTCGACGAATAAATCTAAAAGAGGAGAGTAACGACGCTGATGATAAATCAGCTACGAAGCGATCCCCAACTAAATCACGACCAATCAAAGATTCTTCCTCACAAGCTTCTGCAAGACAGCAAACCCCCAAAATGTATCAAGCAGAATAGCTTTGTCCGTTTTCATAGGAAACAAAACAAAACCGAGAAAATGAAGAGACCAACACATAACGCAGATTTAAAAGTTGGAAACTTTCGTCGATGAGGATGAAACCCTAACCTTGTATCTGGCCAGACAGAGGAGAAATGGACCCTGCGAAGGAGAAGAGAAGAGAAGAGACGGAGAGTGGTGACTGCAAGAGTGATTAGGGCCACTGGCGCTTATTTTCTTCGGCTTCAGTGTACTATTTACATCTCTTGCACGTGCGACAACTTCTAAACTCGTGTGGAACTGAAACCCTTACTGAAAACTCTTCTTGTCCTTGTTCTTGATTTTTTCTTGTACGATTATGAGAAAAAGAATAAAGTATGTAAGTACGAGGTAAGTAGCATGTGTGACCTCTACATTAGTTTTGACTTCAATTAATAAAAATTGTAAGCAAAATCTTCTATGTATTCTATGAAATCAATTCATTTTTCAACTTTTTCTGAAAGTTTGGTTAGGAGGGACACAACACATGAAAGTTGGATTTACAATAGTGTACAAGGGGAAACTCATTAACCAAATCGTTATACAAAACTTATGTATCCAAGAATCATCATAACAAATTTTGATATCAAACCTATGGAAACAAAAAACAAAGGATTAGGATCAAGATAGAACAAAGAAAATGTACAACATCCATAACACACATCAAATTCCCCAAAGTCCCTCCAGATCCCCAAAAAAAAATAAGAATACATGATTATCCTGTACAATTAGATACATTTTTCTCTTTTCAAAAAAAAAAAAAAAAAACAGAAGAAACAAGAGAACCCAAACCAAGTGAATGGTTATGGTTGTTTGTTCATCATGGCTAATGATGATCCTTGCATCTGAGCACCTGAACTTCTTCTAGGAGATTGCAGATGTTTTAATCTTCTGCTGAGAATATCTATATACGTTCTTAGACGATACCTGACTGAGTTTGTGAGAGACAATGGCGGATTCAGAATCAGCATTGGTGCCTCTACTAGAAGGAATACCAGCAAACGCACCGCTTTCGAATATTGGTTTCCAGCGTTCTCTATCTCTCCCATAACCTCCTTAACCTGCAGAAAAAGCCACATTCACTAGTGGAATTGAAATCTTTTTTATTTATATGAGAGTGAGCATACACTAATTGATTGTTTTTTTTTTTTGAGTTTCGGATTGTTTATCAAGTTTTTTTTTGGGTAAAGGCAAAAGAAACTTACTCCCCCAAGTTTTCCAAGATCAAGGGCTGCTTCAAATATCGTCTCCATTGCATCAGGCATTTTTGTATTTCCTACAACCAAGTAGATGAAAACCTTTTAAGATCTTGAATACCACAGAAACAGAGCAGAAGTGTTTTCTTTTTTACCAAGAGAAAAACATACCAGGTTCGATATTCTTGGCTAGTTCTTCAGCAAGCTCAATCTCCTGGATAAACTGCCTCTGAATCTGAGAGGATATCTCCTCCGATCCATCATGGCTAAGATTGGTATCGTGTTTCAGGCTGCTACTTCTTAGTCTGTTAATGTCTTGGTTTGGGCTTCCTTCCAAACCTGAAATTGCCTGAGTATGGCATATGTGCAGTGCCTGTTTCCAAATTGCTAGAATCGCCAATTGGATCGAGAAAGCTTCTAGATGTTTGTCAGATTTGATCTATGCAAAGACGCATGAAAAGAAATTGCTCAGAAACTCATGATGGCATGGTGAAAACCACGTGACTATCTATAAAGAGTGAAAGTTTGGTTACCCTTTCATGAACTAATTCTGCAATTGTTGCTGCACATTTTTTCAGAGAACTGATCCTTGTTAGGCTGTTAGTTGATGGCTGTTCAAAAGCATCCCCAAGATCCAAAGACCCATGAGAAGTGCTCGGGGCAGAATTTTGACTGTCCAGGCTTCCAAACTGTCCAATGCTGTTGCCAGTAGCACCAATTATTGGCATGGGAGCCGTTGAACTTATGCTTCGGTTGAATAACTCTACAGGAGGAGACTGAGACTTGAATGGGAAATTATAGGGCTTCGAAGAACTCGATGAAGATGATGGCAAATCCACTGGTGGTCCAGATACGATAACGTAGTCTTGATCCATTGAGTCTTGAGAATCATCTACTGCAGAACTGACATATGTGAGAAACCGAACAAGAAAGCTTTGCCATTTTCTAGGGCATAGCAAATAGAAGAGAATCAGTGTACCTCTTCCCTTAGGAATAAGTGATCTGGAATCAGTCAGTCTTGTAGATTCACCATGGTTTCTCCTATCCGAATTTATGTGAGTTTCATATCCAAATCTATTGTTTTCCGCTCCCTGATTGATTCTACTATATCTGGAAGTATGTTCTGTACATTTCAAAGGACTAGATTCCTTCTCCTGTCTCTCAACTCTGGCATCAATGTTAAATCCAGTGGACGTCCTTTTCAAATGTGAAGGGCTCCCCTCAGGTCCACTAGAATCATCATCTAGTAGGAATGGCAAACAGTCTTCTTGAGAACTTTCTTCCATGTTTCTCGAGGGACTGCTTCCAGAAGAAAGAAAACCGTCCATTGTTCTTGAGCCCAATCTACTTCTGCAGGACAGATATTTTCATCAGTACAAATGTTTGCATAAAGGAGAGAAAAAGCATTAGCCATGATAGCTTTCGTATCTACCTTGAGAAGTCATATGACTGCCTATCCGAAAGAAAAGGGTGATTAAAGAACTCTTCAAATGTCAAACGTTCCACTGCGAAAGACAAGATATACAAGAATGGATTGTAATCGCATTGGATACAAAGAGATTAGGACCATAAACTCTTTAGTTTAAAACATGTGGTGTAGGAGATGAATAGAGCTTATTGTAAAGTGCTATTCAAATCAATACTCCAACTTCTTGACAAATCCGCAACTAACATTAACATGAGTTACTCAGGAAGTTAGGATAGTTATAGACTGAAATGGCAACACTGAAAATTTCTGTTTTCAATAATGTTAATTAAACAAATAACTGTGTGCAACGTCATGAATAGCCACAGATCTATATAAGTTTTTTACTTTTCTAGACCAACCCAAATATGCCACTAGACCCCGGGGGATATAGGTCTCATGCAAAAGAATTGTAGTCTGATGCTGACCTGGATTACGGCGCAGTAGCTTCTGACACAGATCTATGCAGTCCAAACTTAAATCTCTACAGTCCGCTGGAAAACGTAATCCAGTTGATCTCATAATGTTTTGGAGCAACTGTGAACACAAGATCGAGAATGCTTTAGTTTTATGCACCAGGATATAAACACTTAACTAATACAGAAATCTGTGAGACAGAGAATTCAAAACCTGAAGTTGGCTGTTTCCTGTAAAAGGGGTTCTGCCTGTCACAAGTTGAAATAAGATAGCACCAACACTCCAGAGATCTGCCTGTGTTTTAAGGTAGATTGTAAGGAGATGGTGGTAAGAGAAAGGTGTAGGTAGCTAAGTAAGAGAAAGGTCTAACCTTTGCATCATACTTCTGAAGTTGCATAATCTCTGGGGCCATATACAATGGTGAACCGCATAATGTTTCTGCAAGTCCCCTAGGTTGCAACGATCTGCATTACGAAAAGTGTGATGTTCAAATGCAAACTAAAAAAAATCCGAAAAGAGTGGGGAGGGGTGTGATTAGCAGAATCCCCAAGAAAAGAATGAAATTACCTAGACCTCGACAATATACATTCAAAAGCAGCCCGAGCCCATTTGAAACCTTCTCTAATTCACTCATATTACACTCTTTGATCTAGTAACAGGGGGAGCTGATGACAATACCTTGCAAATCCAAAATCAGCAATCTTCAGATCCGCATCATTTTCATCTGTGGATAGAAGAAGATTCTGTTTCAAGAACGAAAGAACCTTAGCAATTAAAGATGGAATCTCTAAGACTCTATCTCTGCTTGGACCCTGAGGTGATAAAGAAGAGAACATGTTTTATTGGAAACTAACTTCTACAGCATCCTCTCAGCTCTTTGAAAGTTCTATCATTTAACACTGAGCTCACACAACACACTAATCTGATTAACAACTGAAACAGCTAGTGCACAGAGGATCATTGAAAGGAATGAGAATCAGACACACCTGAGGCTTTAAATCGCGGTGAATAATATTATTGTCACGAAGTACTTGTAAGCCAGCCGCTGTTAAAACAAGACTCTGTCAGCCAAAACAGAAAAGATAGACACAGAGAGAATGAGTGGCAGAATTTACCTAACTGCAGCATGAAATGCTTAGCAGTAGCTTCAGGGACACTTCCATGACTCTGGATATACACAGACAGATCACCTCCTTTGCAATACTCCAGCACCAAATGTATTTTCCCAGGAGACTTGCCCAAAACAAAAACAAAAACATCAATTTACAAACACATTCAAGCTCAACCAGAAACAGAGAAGCAAAATTCAACGGCAAAGACATTGCGGCAAGCTGAAGGAATTGAGATTTGGATGTTGAAATGAGTAACACATATCTTTTAAACTCATTCGAAAATGAGAGTCAACAACAAAAAAAGAGAGAAACCTCGATCATGTCGAGCAAACGGATGATGTTGGGATGATTGATCCTCCTCAAGATAAAAATCTCAGACATGAGACTACCCTGCAGCTTCTTGTTAAGCCGGCACATAGCGATCTCCTTGATAGCGACCACGGTGCCGTGAACACGGTGCCTCGCCTCCCAAACCACAGAGAACGAACCCGACCCGATTTGCCGACCCACCAAGTAGTCACCAACAACCCGGCCGCTCCTCGCCGTAGACTGAGCCATTTTTGGCTACTCCGACGAACTAAACCGGCGCCGAGAATCTAGAGGATCGTGTGACAGAAAATTCAGGTGGGGGAGCTCCGAATTAATCTGAGTATAATTGAATCTTTTTGGAATTTCACGACCCGGACCCGGACCCGGCGGGTGGAAAAGGATTCGATTGGGCGTATTCGGAGAGAGAGAAGGTTAATGAAAACTAACTAAATGCAAAGTTTATTTTTCTAAGAATCGGGAAATTATATGATAAGATCGGGAAATTATATGATAAGATCGGGAAATTATTTAATACTACTAATTAATGTCATGTTGTTAAGATTATGGATTAGTTGGAAATGATCATTGTTATTATGGGATAATTAGTGGTCTGAGATTCCCAAATATAATTGCTTTATGTGTTTAGACAGAAAATGATCATTACTATGCTGAAGAATATCAACAGAATCTTGCCTTTGAATGAAAAAATTTTGAGTGTTCGATTTTCCAAGCAATTAAGGCTAACAATAGGCCTCGGCATCCGGTTTATTTTGTTTGCTTTTCGGTCGTTGGCAAAAATCTCGCCTGATTAAACCGAATAAAAGTTTGGTTCGATTTGAAAGTTGGTTTGATTGGTTTGGTTCTGAGAAGATTTAATGTGGTTATTCGGTTCGATTTTATATATCAGCTATTTTGATATTTTGGAAATTTGGTTATGTGGTTTAGGTCTACTGAAACAAACCAAGAACCGAGTTAGATTTAAGATGTTGTCGATTGGTTTTTCATTACAAGCCAAATTGAAAACGAAAACCGAAAAGTTTGGTTCGAACGGTTCGATAATCAGTTTAAGGTTTATGCCTGGCACCACTAACGTATTAAGCAAAACAGCCGATATTGTAACCCAAAAAAAAAAAAAAAAAAATTAACCACTGTCCAATATCCAAATCCTCAATATATATAACATTTTTTTTTTGTTATTTTGTTTGATTTTCTTATAAACCGAGTTTGTAGTAGACCGGACAAAAAGTGAAAAGTGCTTATGTGCGTGCGTGTCACTTTTCCTTATCTGGCCAAGATCGTGTGGAAGATGTCACACCAATAGAATTCAAGTCCAGTTGACCGAGTCAATAACTTATTAGGGCTGGGCACAAATAGTTGATACTTGTCCCGTACTCGTTACTTGCTCCGTACTTGGCTTGAAAAAGCAAGTACTCGTTGTTGTCAAGTCAAGTAACAAGTAACAACAATTTATTACTTGCAAATACGTGACAAGTATCAAGTCCTAAAAAAAAATCTATTATCCGGCTTGTATTACCCGTTACTTGTTTTGCTATGAAGGTTTCATTATTTGATTTTAAATATTAAGGGTTTATGACATTTTTTAACCTTATAATTGATATGAAAAATGTTTAAACTATATCTAGGCTTAAATTTTTTAAAAACCAATCGATATAGAGCCCAAAGTCCAATTACCAATTAAAATAAAAATCTCACATCGGTTACAAATTAAAAAAAAGAAAGAGATTTTTGGCTATAAATAGAAGAATCATTTCTAAATTTCGAATGGACTTCAAAATATATGAACGGGTTTCGATTAATTGAGCCTAGTCGCATAGAGTTTTGTTTCAATTAGCAAGTATCAAGTCGGGTCAAGTAATTTGCAAGTATCTAAAATTTAGGCGGGTACTTGAAACTTAATTTTTGCAGGTCAAATACAAGTACTAAATATGAGATACTTGATTAGGGCGGGTCAAGTATCAAGTATAGCTAAAATGGCAAGTACTTGACCCGTGCCCACCCCTATAACTTATAGATATTTATTATGAGATTTATCATATATGGCATCAAAGAAAGCAAGCATCATATTCATAATTTCATCCCGTACTTCTTCTTCTCAAGTTTTACCCGCAATGAAAATCTTTGAATGTTCAAAAATATGAATAGTCAAAGTCAAAGTCAAAGTCAATACAAGCTTAACACGTTCTGTCTGCAGGAAAACCTCAGCAAGAAACTATATATGCATATATTACCGGGGAGAATTATATGTAGCGATTTTGCTTAAGATGGAGACTTTTGTAGTAATCATCATAGCTCTTGCTTGTACTTTTGGTGTCTTTATATTTCTTGCGGCCTTGACTACAGGAATAGGAGGCGGCAGCGGAGGAGGCGGAGGAGGAGGAGGAGACGGCGGAGGAGGAGGTGATGATGGCGACGGCGGAGATGTGGAAATGGGTGGCGGAGGTGGCGTCTCGTTTGGTGGTGGTGGTGGTGGAGGTTTTGGCGGTGGCGATGGTGGCGGCGGTGGTGGTGGTGGTGGTGGTGATGGAGGTGGAGGTGGAGGCGGAGGAGGAGGAGGAGGCGGAGGCGGAGGAGGTTGCTGAGCTTCGGTGTTTCATATCATCTTAGAAGAAGTTAATGTTCTGAAAATTCCATAGTATTTGTTTTCTGTGTAAATTCCTAGTTTTGTGTAGCATATAAAATTTGAATGGTGTATATTAGATTTGTTGATTATTAATTATTTATGTATATTATTTGTAGTTCTTGTGAAGTTGATTTGATGTCCTACTTTACAATACCGCAAGCTATATATATGTGACCAATAATATTATTCTTCATGATATATGTATGTATGTGTATACATATAAGTTATAACATGGTAATACTGTTATAGCACCCTATTATCAATGATGTAGTTTGGATGAATGTTTTAAAGAGAAATTTACCTATATTTATGCTTACATGACGCCATCTTACTTGATGATGAGACTAATTAGTCATCAATTGAACAACAAAACATTGTATCCAAATATGATAATATAGTGTTAAAAAAAGAATAGTTTTTAATCCTTGGACTGTTCATATAGTCTATCTTATCCATGACAATGCGTGGATAGGACTCTAACAAGTACTTCCTATATATTGAGAGAGGAGTTACCATATCACGAATGTGTATTGATTGTATATAAAAGTGACTAAGACCACACCTATAAGACGATTATCCTTTCATGAAATACCAATACTTGTGATAACCAAGAAATTCGGGTCTTTGATCCATAGCTTCTTAAGTTTGGGATTAGCCTTTGATAATATCCGTTTGAGGTATAAATCATCGGTGGATCGAACTAGAGATGCAATGCAAGGTAATCTTCTTCTTATTTTTTTTAGAAACCGAGCCACTAACGACTTGGTGCCAAAATCAACACTTACATATATTAGGGAATCCCACATATATTATCGTTTTTCTTTTTATATCTTTAAATTTGGACAGACCAAGTGGTTGAACCGGATAAGAGTATATATACATATTCGATCCACAAACCCTATCATCACCGGTTCAGGCAGTTAGAAGTTACTATCAAGAGGGTTCACCAGTTGCTGTAAGAAAGTCTACTGGTTCAAAGAAAATATATCATGTATGTCAAAAAAATAATATAATTGAACCTGATTTTCTTAAACAGTTTTCCATCCATTTCTTTATAGCCTAAAAGCATAGTAAACAAAATTTGCATGGTGCTATATGGTTATGACTCATGTGGTTTAATATTTCTGTATATTGTTGGATATTAAAATGTGAGGATTAAAATTGCGTTATGGAGGATGAAATAGAAGTTATGGAGGTTTTGAGTTCCATGCCGAATATTTGGGTAGCTCGAAGCAATATATATTTCTTTTCATGTGTTAAACTTAAGTTATATATTTAGAGTTTATGGAAAACTAATAAAGTTAGAGTGTCTTGGTAGAAAAAGATGTCAAAAAGTTTCGGTGTAAGTTGGACATTGGAGACCTTTGTATATGCTTAGTTTAATTTCTTCAAACAACAAAAAGTCTTGTTTCATATAGTATTATTCCGGATCGCGTTGTCATTATTGAACCCTATTAACCAAACTTCCATCAAACCATAATCATGCTTGACATGTTTGATAAAGTATTGTCTATTGTTAGTGGAAACAGGTTAATAAGAAGAAGAAGAAGAAGAAAAGGTTATGGTCTATTGGAGTTATGTTATCTCAAGATGTATTATTTTGCTCCCCAAATTATTTCCAATATGGTCTTTATAACCTTGAAAATCTACTACTTTTTTCGTTTGTATTTTTAAATTTAAAATCAGCAGTTGGAAATATATAAAATATGCAAAAATCAGTCAAGTGAAACTCGAATAACAATTTTAAACGTTAGTGTGTTCTTTAATTTAACTAACCTATCTTTGTATATTTCTAAATGCACATTTAACAAAACAAAAAAGTAGAAGAAGAAGAGATCTGTTCCACCTCTTTGGTCAGTCAACTCGTCGAAAGTCAACTAACAAAGTAGGCTCTTTACAAAAAAAAAGAAAAAGAAAGAAGATCTGTTCCATCTCTTTGGTCAGTCAACTCGTCGAAAGTCAACTAACAAACGGTGTGACACTCTGTCACAAAACATGATTATATATATATTCAAAAAAGCTTTTGTTTCAACACCAAAAACCGGTTAAAGATGGCTCCAAGGACACCAAAACGGCGCACCGTTCAACATTTCACACATAATCATCCACTAACGGAGTTTAACAGCGCCGGTGACTTCATCTGCGACGGCTGCAAAACGTACGGCTCAGGTAAAACCTTTCGATGCGAACCATGCAACTACGATCTCCATGAATACTGCGCCACGTGTCCCCTCACCCTCCCAACCTTCATTCATCCCCAGCACGAGCTCAGCCTCGTCGTACGTAAACAACAGTCCACGCGCCAGAACGAACGCGCGTGCGATATCTGCAACGAGTCGGTCGAGGGTTTGTTCTACAGATGCAAGCTATGTGAGTTCGACGTACACCCACTCTGCACGCAGCTGCCTCAGCACGTGAGGCACGTGCTTCACCCTGCTCATCCCTTGGAGTTTCGCCTCGCTGGAGCAAGCGCGTGTATGGTTTGTCGCGGTCTGTGCCAGTCTTGGAGGTATAGGTGTGAGCTATGTAGGTTCGATATTCATATGGAGTGTATCTTAGCCGTGTGCAACACGTCACCTTCTGACCAAACCGAAGCATCGGGTACCAAAAGCAGAGGGCTCAAGCCACAAGGAGGACAACCATCGTCATCGGCGCCGTGGCAACAACCACATGTTGGTTACCCTTTTGCGTATGGACCGATGGGTCAACAACCGCATTTTGGTTACCCTTATGCGTATGGACCGATGGGTCAACAACCGCATTTTGGTTACCCTTATGCGTATGGAGCGATGGGTCAACAACCTTATCAGCCTCATAACTATAATAACTTTAACGGGTTCAATAATATGAACCCGGGCCAAGTACCAGCGGCCGGAGCGGGTCAAAAACCGAATCCTGGTAAGGGCTGGAGAATGTTTACCATTGCGTCGAAGCTAACAATTGGGGTGGTTTCTAATGCACTGTTTGGGCTTTCCATTGAAAGTCTCTTTCCGTGAGTTTTGAATTTTTACAAAGAAAACGCAAACATGTATTATTTTGTTTCCGTTTTTGTTTTGTGCCAAAAACACAGATTTTTTTTTCAACAAATTTGTAACCACTCAAACCTATATGCAAATCAGTTTGCATCAGTTTCTCTACTTTGCGAATTTCTCCTACCCAGTTGTGTAAAATAAAAATCACAAAACTGGAAAGTATGTTAACTGTAATAAATATTCAACCAAATTTTTTTTTTTCCAAATAGATAGAAAAGATTGAAAATAATCATTCATTAACTATCATTTAGATTTAAAAACATTACAGTTTAGATAAATATATTTTTTGTTTAAGAAAATAAATATGTTGTTCGCGGATATAAAGAAGTTTCATTCATTTGAACGTATAAAAAAATTCAAGAGGCGATAAAACATTAATCAGGGTTGATAAGGCAACCCAATCCGAGGCATGTCATGATGCTTTCAGGTTCTTGGAACGAGGTGCGATCATAACTTACAAAATTACACAAGCACATGGAGGATACAATGTGGGAGGAATAACCGTGAAGTAAGATCTGATTCTCAAACAACAGATTAAGCTATGGTTTACATCTAATCTAACTCAATAAAAATAAGAGAAATTATTTCTTGCGATCTATCGGGTTTTCGACCATTGGAAATTATTCGGAAAGGATGTTCATTGTGTAGATTTATTTGCTATCCAATACACAACATTTCTCTAGAGGATCGTGTGACAGAAAATTCTGGTGGGGAGCAGCTCCGAATTAATTAGAGAGAAGTCGCAGTATAATTGAATCTTTTGGAATTTTACGACCTGTCGGGTTGAAAAGGTTCGATTATTCGGATAATGAGGAGAGAGAGAGAAGAAGAAAAGTTTAATGAATTTTAATTAAATGCAAGTTTATTCTTAGAATCTTCTTGCAGTGCCGTTTATTTGGTTTATATAATAAGATCGGGAAATTATTTAATACTAATTAATGTCATTTGTTTGTTAAGCTTAAGGATTAGTGGGAAATGAGAATTGTTATGGGAGAATTAGTTGCTTTTACGAACAGACCCTTAACTTAAGTGGTCTGAGATTCCCAAATGTAGTTGCTTTTATGTGTTTTAGACAGAGGAGATAGATTCAAAGATTGAGGCCAGAACATGATTAAATGAAGCGTAGAGGAGGAAAGATGTTACAGATAACATGGAATCGACTGTAAACAAAATTTAACCCGGTTCTTTTTGAATTTTGGTTAGTTCAGTTCTTCGGTTATTTGGGGAAAAACAGGTTAGAGGAAAACCAAAAATAATAGAAATTCAAAGAGCTGATCGGTTTAGATCTATTGAACCGAATTAGATCTAAGATATTATCGATTGGTTTTTATTACAAACCGAATTGAAAACAAAAACCGAAAAGCTTGGTTCAATTCCAATCCGTTTAGGTTTTATGCCCGACCCCACATATTACGCAAAAAAATAAAACAATATTTTAACGCACACAAAAAATTAACCATTATCCAACATCCAAATCCAACCGAGTTTGTAATGTAAATCCAAATCAAATTGGAAGTACACCGGATAAAAACTGAAATATGCTTATGTGCACTTTTCTTCTCATGTTTTGAGTATCTGTCTCCAGAGGAATTGCGACACGGGAAGGTTGATGATGTCTCGTGAGGCCGAGGCACATATGTAGCCCACAGCCATGCTGTAACGCTGCCCCCACAGACCACGCAGCCCCAACAGCCAATTTAGCATTGGGATGAAATCTTTATCTCCCAAAATTAACAAGATATTTGCCGGAGGAGCGTGTATATTAACCCAATTTTCGATATTCATTTCAATTCTCTGATCAGTGGCCTAAAACAAAAAATAATCACATTAAATCCATAAATTGTTAGAGAAGAAAATTCTTATATGATTATCACAACCTATTGAAATAAGGAAACTACAAAAATGAAAATCCTAATTAGTCTCCGATGATCTTAATATCACATTCAGACCCGTCTTAATAATATTGACGACCTTAGGAAAAATATGAAATATTGACTTTTTTATTTATATAATAAAAATATAACAAAATTTAAAACATTAATGATTATTCGCGGATCGTATTCGTATACGTTTTTAGTATCACTATTCATTGTGCAAGTTTTGAGCATTACGTTTTGGACATATTTTTATTCCAAGATCAATTTCAAGCATGTGATTAACATTTCTACATTTTCTTACCAAGTTAGAAACTCCAAAACTCTCATATTTAATAGCTCCTTATACAAACAAAAAAATCTCAATGACAAGCACTTTCTCGTCATGAATATTAACTACAAGTTCAGATTACAAACAAAATATTGATACATGTTTTGGACTTTTACATTGGACAATAGTTTTTTCTCATGTTTGATAGATTCATTATAGAAGCAACTCATGAGGCATTAAGAACCATCTAGAGAATAAGTTGTGTCTTTTTTTTAATGCAAAACTACAATTAAAGAATCAATCAACATATTTAAGTCTAGAAGAGAAACATTGATTATGCGTTATTTTATTCATAGTCAATTACACATAAGATAATATTGTATTTTGCCCAAAACTCATTTTTACAAAATCTCTTAAAAATTAAAAATCTAAAAAACTTTGAGAACATAGTCTACAATAAAACTAAAGATGAAGTTATCATTTTTTTTTTTTCTTCCATAAAAACTCAAACGTTTGATCAAAACCACCGACTCCGTAGTGAAATTAGAGACGAATTGGGTATAATTGTTCATGCAAAACGTGTTGCATTTGTATAAATTTCAAATGCCTAAGTTTTCCAATTTTAGAACGATCTATTTGGGATGAGAGAAAATACTTACGCAAAAACAAAATGAAGCTACCAGATGTGGAAAAACAATTAATACGGATAAAAGACATAAAGAGTTTTTGTGGACTGGGGAATATTAACTTGTCAAAATATTGTGTGGAAAGTAATGACATAGTAAAAAAAAGAAGTTAATGTGTATTAATGTTTTGTTTTTACTGGTTTTTCATATTTAATATTTTTTATGATGTGTTGTCTTTTAAGAGCACAAAAATCTAGTAAACCGTAAATATGTGATATTTTAGAATACAAAATAAGTTTAGATTATGAGCTAATTTTGTTAATCACATAGATATAGATACAAACCTTACTTATTTAAATATGTAGATACTACTCCCTCTGTTTCACAAAGAGTGTCATTTTGACACATTTCACACATATTAAGAAAATATTAAAAATTCAATATTATCCCTTATTAATACACTAAACAATTGTTCTTTCTCTAATTAATGCACTAAAACAATAAGGGTAAAACTGATTTTTTGTTCAAAATTATGCGTTGAAAACATAAAACGACACTCTGTAAAATAAAATTAAAATGTTAAAATGACACTCTTTGTGAAACGGATGGAGTAATAGATCAAAGGCTTGCTGTAAAAAAAAATAGATCATGAGCTTTTTAAATAAAATTTTAAAACATATAAAAAAAAACAAAAAAAATCATGGCCTTTGGACCTAGGACGGTCACCCCTAACGCCATGGGTAAGAGCCGGGACTGTGTATGTAGATATGGTGAGGATTAAAACTTTGGTAGCGTGGGACATGGAAAACACTTGCATCTTTCGTGATTTTGATCCCATCAACATGAAGGCAAACATCACCACTTTTCTGAAGAGGTATATAGCATCACCGGTGAAATAATTGTAGATATATAGGCATAGACATGCTGTATAAACTCAGAAACTCCTATGTTATATATATAAAAAAAGAATTGTAACACAAATCAAAAGAGGCCAAATTGACCATAAATATGGTCAGTCAACTAACCAAAGTCAACTAAACTGCTTTACCACGTTCTCAGAATTTCTAACGACCGAGTTAAAGTTATTGTTTTTAACAAGTGAACGAAAGTTTATATTTTTGTAACAACAACTAAACAGAAACTATTATTTGTTTTATATGGTCTAAAGACACTAAACCAAAGTTTTTACTCAAGTAGTCGAGTTGCCAAACAAAGTTTGTTTGAGAATGGTCTAAAATCTAGTTCTTTTTAAACCACACCACTCATTCTCTCAAATCCTAACCGTTCTCAACAACAACAACAACAACAAAACTACGAGATGTCTTCGTCGAGTCTCGTAGTCCAACATTTCACCCATATGCATCCATTAACGAAGGTTGACGGATATGGCGAGTTCACATGCGATGGCTGCAAAACCTACGGCTTTGGGAAGACCTACCGTTGCTCCTGGTGCGACTACAATCTTCACGATCACTGCGCTACGTGTCCCCCTACCCTCCTCAGCTTTATGCATCCACAACACGAGCTCCGACTAGTCTTTAGAGGACCGGAGCAGACGCACCATAACAAACGTATGTGCGACATCTGCGACGAATCAGCCGAGGGGCTCTTTTACCAATGCGAGCCTTGCGGCTTCGATCGACGTCCATCCACTCTGCACGCAGCTGCCTCAGCACGTGAGACACGTGCCTCACCCGGCCCATCTCTTAGACCTGAGTCATTGGGGAGCGAGCACCGCGTGCATGGTTTGCCGCGGCGCAATCCGGTCTTGGCGGTACAACTGTGGCCCATGTGGGTTTGATGTTCACATGGAATGCGTTAATTCGTCAGCATCAGTAGCAGCGACGGCAATTCAGCAGAGGTGTCATGGGCCACAACCGCATTATTATCACCATTCTCAGTATTACCAGCCTTATCACAATCAAGGTGATCATGTTCAAGAGTCGGGTCCAAGTATAGGAAGAAGAATGTTTAGCATTTTGATGGCTCTAACGGTTGGGGTTGTTTGCAATATCATCGCTGGACCGGCCGCCGAAGTCCTTATGGGCGCCTTTTGAAATGGCACGTCTCTAACATTATAACATCCTGCCATTATATATATATGTCTTATTTCTCTATTCGTTATGTTTGCTTTCTTTTTCGTTATATATGCATATTCCAAATGTCTTTGCCCGTTCTATTTGATCTCCATCTTTTCCTCATCATTTTCTTTTGATGTTTCCAACTATTTACTATTGGACGTTTTGGTACATCTCTTGGTTGGGCTATTTCCACAATTTCCATTTTTATTTTATTTTAATGAATTACCACTTGATCACCATTTCCGAGAATCTTCTTATTCCGTTGGACTCGTACGTGTGTGTGAGGCTTTGTTCTCGTACGTACGTGTGTGTGAGGCTTTGATCATTAACAAAATGAAATGTGATTATGAGGAAGAGGCCACATTGACCATTAAGAGCATCTCCATTGGTGATGTTCTAAAAATGGGTATCTAAAATTTTTAGAACCTCACATTTTAGAACCCCAATATTTTGTGTGTTAATTTTTAGAATTTGTATCTAAAAGTTCTAATTTTAGAACCCCTCTCTCTTCTTTTTAGAACCTCTCCAATATTTATCAATTATATATCATTATAATTTTTTAGAACTCTTCTATTTAGATCCCCTTGTTGGAGATGCTCTTAGAGTTTCTAATTAACGAGCACATTAAAGTTAGCTGTACAAGTGAACAAGTTTTGTCTTTTGTAACCATGCACGAGTAATAAAAAATTCTTGGTTATTTCCGAAACAATGGTTGGAATCGTCTCAGAAGTATTCGTTTTTATACCAACGTTTATTCTCTAAAATCCTAACCGCGTATATTCTAGTATATATATAATCGAAAACACTCTTACACGAACAAATATTAAATTAGCCGCGACTATCGTTGGTTGTGTAATGAGAGTTGGTATCGTAACCAAGTAGTGGTCTCCCAGTGGTTTGGATATGGGTAGGGATGTTAAAACGGTGGTATATCCATTCCCGTTGGGTATACTTTCTTGGTTTGTTCGAGTTCGGTATATCCATTCCCGTTGTGTTATCTTCATGTCAGGATGCTGTGAACACCACGATTCAAAACGAAAGAGAATTCCTCGACCACATTATTAAATCCACAAACATGAAGTGTCTCATTGCCCCGTAAGTTGAGACTCTTATTTCTTCCTTTATAAATCTAATTTAATGCTTCTCTATTTGCAGATCTGCAATAGAAGGCGAATGCGGGTTCCTTGCAGCAAACTTAAATTCAAAAAGTGTGTTTGGTGAGGATGCTCTTGTGAATGTGAGTATCGAGAAGCAAACCGATGGATGGAGCACTGAGTGGCTACATAAGGATAAGGAGCAAGACGCAAGGGATTGCTTTAAGTCTTGGGGCCCTCAAACAAAAGGGTAGCAGCTGAGGTTAGCTTAATATAACTTAACCATCTTCTTAAGCTCGTTTTGAAATGGCACGTCCCTAACTAACGTCATGCCATTATATTTTATTTCGCTATTGTTTATCTTAGCTTTTGATTCTTTCTTTTGAATAAGTTTACAAATTGTACGTACGTGTTTACCCATCTTTAATTATACGCAACACATTACAATAACTTGCATCTAAAGTTCTTAATAATAAATTCGGAAATTAGTATATATCTGGCGCAGCAGTGTCTTTCTTTCTTTTTTTCAGTTAAGATTTTAAAAACGTAGGAGGACCACTAGAGAGAGTTTATGTGTAAAATGTTCCGTAAGAAACAAGTTGCAGTACTAATAAATTGATCTATGACAAATCCGTGAATGATTTGGCACATCCAATGATGATGAGTCTCATATCTCACCGTCCCAAAGTTGTCCAAGATTCTTATAAGGACTCGTCTCATGAACAAATGACATGCCCCTCACCAACCTACCCTGCTACATTGAAACACACATCTTCAATTTTAGATAACCCTGAGCCTAGGAGCAAAACAGAGAAAGCTTTTGACCTATTTGGATTGCAATCACTTGCCTGTGCAATTTCAGGAAACTTGGATAACATGTCATCGGGTATGGACCAATTGAAAACATCCAAATTCTCCACGTTGTCCCTGGAGAACCCAACGGAGAGTACGTATCTCTACAAAAAAACATCAACTTATGTTTCAAATTTCAGAGATCTTTTGTCAGTTTTGCAAAAAGGTTATGCACATGTTTGTTACTAAGACCACCTCCATCAAAGGTTCTTAGCAAAAAAAAAGGATGGAGTTCTTAGCATTTTTCTGATTAAAAATAAATGAAAAAAGCATGATAAGTAAAGAATCGGTCCTTACCGAAGAGATTTAAGAGACAGTTTCTTAAGGTGACATGGCAGCTTGTGGTTGGACGAATTTTGTTTTTCCAAAATTCTCGAGACCCTCTGCTCCAGCCAGTGTCTCTCTCACACTTAACAATTTGAGAACCAGGCTCGCGACCAAAGCTTCTTCTTCGATCTTCCCCTCTCGTCTCCCTCCTTCTCTGAGTGTGAATCCTTCTCTGGTTAGTGTGAATCATTTCTTTTTTTTTTAATTTGCGTTTGCGAAGTAGATTCGTCCTTCTGTGATTTACAATTTGTGAAATTTAGGGCTTAGATCGAAGTTGTTTTTGTCTTCCTTCTTCCATTGATTCGTCTTCCTTCGTCCTTCTGTGATTTACAATTTGTGAAAATTAGGGTTTAGATCGAAGTTGTTTTGTCTTCCTTCTTCCGTTGATTCGTCTTCCTTTGTCCTTGATTAGGTTAGTGCTTTCGTCATGGATCCATACATAGAGAAACATGAGAGGAGGAATATGAAGAAGATGAAGGAATACGCAGACAAGCGTGGGTACATAGCCGATGCCCAGTACGGGATTCCGACACATTGCCCATGTGGGGGAAGAATCATCAACGAGGTCTCTCCAGATCCAAAGTATGGGACATATTTTGATACTTTTCCTGGGAGGAAATACTTCACTTGCAACGCCTTTGAGGTAAATTTTGATTATATGAGCATTCTGTATATGAGCATTATAGATAGAACAATGCAGAACGATATTGATTATATGAGCATTTTGATTATATGCATTCTGGTATTGATTATATAAGCATTTTGATTATATGATCATTTTTGGTTTTATATGCAGAATGATGGCTTGCATTTTCGGCAACCATGGGTTTTCGGTGTCCAGGAAGAGGTTGAGAAATTAACTAAGCGGGTGGAAGAGATGGCCGAAGAGATCGCAAAGCTTAAGGAGGCCATGACCCGTCCAAGAGATTAAGGTGAGTTATCTACATGTTTAACTAGTTTGTTTGTTTGTTTGTTCAAAACTAATAAGTTGAAATACTTAATAAGTAACAGGATTCAAAACTTAATAAGTAACAAGATTCAAAGTTAGTTTGTTTGTTCAAAACTAAGTTGAAATACTTAGTTTGTTCAAATCAACTTTAAGTTACTTGTATTGGTGATTGTTAGGACTTGAAGTGTTATCAATGCTTGGTAGTTAAGAGTAGGTTAAAAGTTAGAGCTCTTTTGATGAATGCTGGTATTGATTGCTAAAAACACAGTAACCAGCCCAAAAAACTTTAAGAGCTTTCTTTATCAACTTAAACACCCCAAAAAACTTTTTCCAAAACCAAAATGGATTCTACGAACCCATTTTCTTCAAATTCCCCAGGGTTTGTTAATCTCTTAACTAGACAACTAGTTAACGAGAGTTATTCCCAAACTATAGACCTTGGATCATCAGAACTTCCTCGGTTTAGCAGCCAATCTTCTGATGATCCAAGTGTTGGTGTTGATGATCCTAAAGAAAGGAGGAAGTGGTCGCCGAAAGAAGATGTAGTCCTCATAAGTGCTTGGTTGAACACCAGCAAAGATCCAGTAGTCAGTAATGAGCAAAAGGTTGGTGCTTTCTGGAAGAGAATTCAAACTTTTTACAATGCGTCCTAGAGAGGTGGGTCAGTGCAAGCAAAGGTGGGGAAGGCTCAATGACCAAGTGTGCAAGTTTGTTGGGTGCTACGAGGCTGCTATGAAAGAGCAATCAAGTGGGCAAAATGACAATGATTTGATGAAAGCAGCGCATGATATCTTCTTCAATGATTACAAGATCAAGTTTACACTTGACCATGCATGGAGGGAGCTTCGCCATGACCAGAAATGGTCCTCCACATCTTCTCTTGTATTGTAAACCCATTCTCTTCTTTTTTGTATTGTAAACTCTTTTATTGTAAACGAAGTGTGATGTTTGATCATGTTTGATCATCTTCTCTTGTATTATAAACTCTGCTTAAGTGTAAACTCTTGTATTGTATTGAAGTCCATGTTCCATTTCCTGATCTTCAGTTCATGAGATTAACTTATAAGGAAGTGTAGGATGCGGCTTTTAAATCATATTTCATGTTGTTAGAAAGTTTGTTAGAAAGCAGCTTGCATCTTTGCTCAAGTCACTAACTTCATTATGTTTGGCTTAGTTGAAATACTCCAGCTTATCTTGCATCTCTCGAGGATCCAACATAATATATATTGATGGGTTTTGGAATAAAATGTTCCATGCATATCCATATAGAAAGTTAGGATCCAACATAGTATATGGAACTTGCTCTGTTTCTCTTCATTTTCGTCCTCAATGTTCCATGCATTGGAACTTACATAGAATGTATCTTGCATTTTAGTTTTAGGATAAAATGTTCCCATTGTAAATGTTGGACCAAATTTTTTTTTTTTTTTTAAGAACCCCAAAGAGGGGTTCATTGATGGAGGAGTATAAAAAACAAATGATCTTAACTATTCACTAATTGAAAAAATACTAATAAAAAATTGTTAAGAACCCCAAAGAGGGTTCATTGATGGAGATGCTCTAACGTCACTCATGCCATTATGCATAATCAAGAACATAATTTTTTCAACTTTTCATGAACCAATACAGCTCAACCTATAACTTTTAAAACTTATACAAGGAACAGAACCATAACCTAAACGAAATATACAAAATCCTTGGAACTAAAGATGAGTTTGCTTACCTCTTTTTCGTTTCCATAGATTTGAGCACAATCAATGTGCCGATAGCCGATCGGCGATCTGCATAGTAGAAGAATCTCCAGTTAAACCAATTTAGATGAAAATGACTGACTCAATAAACGCAAAAGAGGAATCAGCAATGAAAGATTTGGCCACAAATCCTTAAAACTCTACGATCAGTGACCACGAAGCCACAGAATCACAGACGAGCCTTAACAGCGGATTCGACGGCGTTTCCGACGAGACCAGGATCAGTCTGCCACGTTCCGAGACCAACCGATGGTATCTTCGCTCCGGTGTTGAGCTCGAAGAACCCGATTTCCTCCGCCATTATCGGAGGTACGATATGAATCTCGTGAAACTGATATGAAATGAGTTGGGCTATAATGGATTTGCTTAGCCCATAAAGGGTAAAGAAATTGTAAGTGAGTCTTGGGCCTTAATATTTCGTTCAAATGAGCATATATTATCGGGAAAAAATATATATAAAAAAAGCGATAAGCTTTCAAATTTTGGGCATTAAAAGCACGAACTATCGCGTAAACAATTTAAATCATTAAATTATGTTGATATTAAATTTAAATCACAAATTTATGTTGACTGAGCCAAATTAGGCAAACGTTAAGTCGACAAACGGAACAGATAAAACGAGGTTAAAAATCATTGTAAATCATAATTAAGTGATACAACGTCATTTCCTCTTTCTTCTTAAACCCCAAATCACGAAAATTTTAACCATATTTTGGGGGTTTTAAGAAGAAAGAGGAAATGATATTGTATCACTTAATTGTGATTTACAATGATTTTTAACCTCGTTTTATCTGTTCCGTTTGTCGACTTAACGTTTGTTTAATTTGGCTCAATCAACAGAAATTTGTTATTTAAATTTAAAATCAACATAAATTGATGATTTAAACCGTCTACGCGATAGTTCGTGATTTGAATTGCCAAAATTTGAAAGCTCATATTTTTGTTTTTTCCACAATTTTCCCATATACTATCTATAGTAATGCTATTATTAAAAAAAACAAGTGTAAAAATAAATAAAAATGTCTTGTCAACCATTTAAACCCTTTATTTGTTTATATCAATTTTTGTAGAGATTTTCATTTTCTACTGGAAATGTTAACGGTTGGCAGATTACTTGGAAACTAAAGTATATATATATATGCATCAAGAAATTAATTGTTATAGATATTATAGTGGCCGGCTCAGTTTGCAATTGGTTTTTATTTTATTTAAATACACTAGTATTAGTATATCATAATGGTTGAAAACTTGAAGACACGTCCCAATTGAAAACCAGTCATGTAAGTATGTAATAGAACATTTCAACTTGGATTCGTGTATAATATCAACAATTTGAAACAGAAAAATTATAACAAAAGTGACCTTTTCTTCGTATATGGATCAGTTAACTCCACCAAAGTCAACTATATTTGTATTAATAACACAAGAAGGCTATTGCAGATTTTGCAAACATTTCTATTCATAATCAAAAACCTAAAGACCGTACTTCTCCAGTTCAACACCCAAAACGGCAGGTGAGGATGTCAAAACCGCACACGATTCAACATTTCTCGCATAACCATGCCTTGACGGAAGTCAACGTTGCTGGAACATACACGTGCAATGGTTGCAAACTGTACGGTACCGGCAAGACCTACCGGTGCGAGGACTGCGACTACGATCTCCACGAATATTGCGCCATATGTCCTCAACCCCTCAGAAACTCATGGCACGCGCCTGATCATGAGCTCAGCCTGATCACCGGTCCCACGCTCATGGCCGGTTGCTATGTTTGCCGAGTTTACATCCAAGGGATGTTCTACAAATGCAAGAACTGCAGTTTTGAATCTCACCCGCTTTGCGCACACGGTCCAATGCATGCTTCGTCTCCTGGTGAAACAACGGTAACGAAGCAGAGAAGCCTGCATGACCACCATGCGGGGCAGGGGCAGCCATCGTCGCCGCACCACTATGGTCAAGGAAACCCCTATGGTTATGCATCGTCGCCGCACCACTATGGTCAAGGTGGTGGTCATCAACATCAGCATCCGGACATGAACCCGGGTTCTCCAAAAGCAGATCCCAAGTATGGGCCATACCCTCATGGTGGTGGTCATCAACATCAGCAACCGGCCATGAACCCGAGTTCTCCGAAAGCAGATCCCAAACCAGACTCAAGCAAGGGTAAGAAGAAACCGGGAGGATTTTTGGGAGCCTTCAAGGCTGCAGTATCTGTAACTGCTACGGTAGCAGCCCAAATTGCCGTTGCATCGGTCACCGGTGACTATACTGTGTGAGAATTAATAGTTTCTTTTCCGATGATTTTTTTATTTGTTGGTCTGTCGTAATTTCGGTGTTGTTTTCCGTTTACATGCATAGACATATATATGTATGTATGTATGCTTCTTTTTTTTTCAGTCTCCTTACTTATATATGTATGTATGTATGTGTCTCGGTTTCACATAACCGCATGATTGCAAATTGCTCTGAGTCATTGATGTCGATTTTTGTTTTAAACTTGAATACACCAAAGTTTAAATACGAAAAGATCTCGACTACAAAGACATATATACTAGTAAATCTAAGAATTGTATAAGTAATCTCTTTGTCAGCATATGATTGTAAATGACTTGAGCTCCATCTCAAATTAATCGGTTAGACAAAGAGAAGAATGATTTATGATCATTGCATTATCTTTTTTTTTTTCTATGCGAGATTCAGAAACTGCCGTCTCAAAGTTACAATTTGTTGACACATTCATTTTCGATTGAATCCTTGTTATTTTAGGATTGCGTATTTTATTTTAGGTTTGATTACTCGTTTAGACTTTTTAGCTCTAATGCAATGTGAATGTAGGGTTTGATTGGTATGCTCACAAGTCACAACCATAAGCAGATTTCACATTTTCGATTTTAGGTGACTATAATACAATGCAAATGTATAATTAGATCAATTATCTTTTTATTAAAAATTCAAAATAAAAAACAAATATGATTGAAAATTATATAAGTGACATGTCTTCTGTAACATTCATGAACAAACCGACAAGTTCAACTGCAGACAGAAACCTCCCATACAAACCGACAAGATCAGCTGAATATCATATCTCCCCATCCCATAATTCTTCGACAGACTTGTAAGGGCTCAGTGTCTCGTGAACAAAGAAGTAAGCATTCAATAACCTAGCCTGCATATAATCCAAATACATAAACTCTTAATTCTAGATCAAGCATAGGAAGAACAGAGAAACTAAGTTTATGCAATGAATTGTAACAAAAAAAAAAAAAAACGACGTGTGGATTTAGCTGTACCTGTTCAATAGCAGAAAACTTGGCGAACAGGTCATCGGGTATTGACCAGTCGAAAATATCCAAGTTTTCTCTGATTCTTCCTTCATTGGTACTTTTGGGAAGTACACTGTTACCCATTTGGAGTCCACAGCGAAGTGCAACTTGAGCAACAGTTTTTCCAAGCTTTTCCGCAACCATATTCAGTATCGGGTTCTTCAGAACATCGCTCTTAAGCCATGTTGTTCCTGGACAACCCAATGGGAAGTATCCCTTGCAAGATTATTCAATCAATGTAGTATAAGGCATGGCGCAAATTCAAAATGGAGAAAGCAAATCGATTAGTATAATGCTTACACTGAGGTGAACTCCTTTGAATTTGCAGAACTCTCGTAGCTTAGTTTGTCGCCAAGAAGGATGGCATTCGACCTGATTAACAGCAGGAGGAACACGAGCTAACTCCAAGAGATCACCTAGTTTCTTGGTTGAGAAATTGCTTACACCAATGGCTCGTGCCTTGCCCGAATCATGGAGTGCTTCCATTGCTTTCCATGTGCTAGGAATGTCTACTGGCAAAAGGTTCTCGACCTTAAGCTCAACAGAACCTTTCTTCATCCGTACAGGCCAGTGCATCTTCAAGAAAAAGACAAACAAATTGTTATGCAATAGTCTTCCCTCTATTAACAATCGATCCCCAAAACTAGAAATGCTATATAGATTAGGTTTGAGCAAAATATAACCAAGTAATTACAACACTTCTTGAAGTTATATGTTAGGACTCCCACATATATACATGGGTTGGGGCACTCCACTCATTATCAGTTGGTTTTTAGTAGAAAACTCATGAAACTTGAAATTTTATCACATAAGACTTCCAACGAAGTGATGCTTACCAAATACAGATCGACGTAGTCAAGCTGCAAGTCCTGTAGAGTTCTGTCTAATGCCTCAAGCACATCTTGAGGGTCATGATCAGAACACCTTTGATGATACACAAATTGAAAATGCAAGATTACGGCCACACTTATTAATCACAGAATATTCATTAGATAAACACAATACAACACAAGATACCAGAGTTTGGTGGTGATGAATAACTCCTCGCGTTTCACTACACTGTCTTGAAACAATTTTTTCAAAACTGCCCCAATCTGCACAGGAGGAGTTTTCAGAATCCTTATTGGAGACACAACCAGACAGAAACAGGAAAGCAACAAGCTTCAAGAGATTGAGATTAAAAAATAATAAAACGGACCATTGACAAGCAAAATACACAATTTATTACTGGGACTAGACAAGCAAGTTTAAATGTTGTTTAGAGCATCATGAATGGGAGAAACCCATTTGGTTTCTTAACTAATATTTAAATATAAAGTTTAAGTTAAGAACTCCTATTAAGAAATTTCTGTTTTTCTGTTCCAATGGTAGAATCCCATTAGACCATCTCCAATGTATATCTCTATTTTTTACTTCAAAATGGAGCAACTCCAAAATGGAGTTGTGTTTTGCTCCAATGTATAACTCCATTTTTTACTCCAAAAAAGAATATTCTAAAAAGATTCTTTTTTATTTTATTAATAATGTCTTTTATTTCTAAAAGTTACAAATTAACCCATTTTTGCAAAACTTTTATAAATTATGAATTTAATAAAATTTAATACTTATTAAATAAAGAAAATTACATAATATCATTAAACATCACCGACACTATATTTTTCCCACAAATGATCAATTAGTGTATTTCGAAGTGAAAAATGAGCTTCTTTATCTTTGATTGCTCTAAATCGACCAATAAACTCTTGGAATATGATATTTGGAGATTCAACATAAGAACTATGCTTTGAAAGAGCTGAAGATGGAAAACAAAATGTTATTTTATGACATGGATTCCATAACGGATCCAAATATTCGTGCATATATTCAGGGTGAACAAGCCAAAATTTTACAAAAGCGGAATGCTCAACAATAAGATCAACAAATTCCTCCTCCATCAACTTCGTTTGGACAAATTTTTAGTGATCTTGGTGGACCAGGAAGCGGTTTAGGGGAATATTAAATTTATCGTATTTGTTGTGTTAAATTTGTTTATGTTGCTTATCTTTAATTTCAGCATTTGTTATGTATTTTTAAGTTTATTTTATTTTGCAATCTTTTTAAATAATTTTTTTAGTGTTTAAATAATTATGACATAAAAAATACGTATAGTGTCACATGCATATATGTTGATAGTTGATAATATGTACGACAGATACATTGCTAAATTAATAAAAAGGTATAAAATATAAATATTTAATATTTAAAGGATCAATTTGTAATTAAAAAAGTCCAACTCCATAATGGAGTAGAATATGGAGTTACTCCAAATATGGAGTTGAATATGGAGAAACTCCATTTTGGAGTGGAAAATGGAGTGGGGTTGGAGAGAAATTTACTCCAAAATGGAGTTTGGAGTAGAAAATGGAGTGGGGTTGGAGATGCCCTTAGAGCATGTGCAATGGAGAGAACCCAAGGGTGTCTAAAAAAAATATATAGTGTGAACACAATTTTTTTTTCTTTCTCTTTTTTTTTTATTTTTTTATAGTGTGAACACAAATTAAACCAATCAAAATTCGCCACATGGAGACACCCTTTCTCTCTCATACTTTTACAATTTTTTCTATTTTTTTATTATGAGACAGTCATGTGCATGTCTCTAATGGGGATGGTTTTAGGGGTTCTTAAAAAAAAAATTTAATAATTTTGTTTTATTTTAAATAGAGTTTATTTTTTTAATTAAACATAGTTGACATAAAAACATAACATTTTAAACATAGATTTTGAAAAAAAAATGCAAAAGAACGCTCAATTATTATCTTGATCACGTCCAAATTTTCTTCTTCATTTTTCTTGGTGAAGAAAGAGAGAAGAAAGAAGATAATTTTTTTCTTCATTTTTCTGGCCAATGCAAGCGTGACACGTGGGGTTAAGAGCCGATTTTTAAGTATCCCAAATAAGAGCCGGTTCTTAAGAAAATTAGCACTTTGTCTTTAATTTAATCAATAAAACACTTTAAAAACTCCTTTAAGAGTAAGACCATCTGCATGTGTCTCACTGAGACACTCCCATTAAAAAAATAATTTTTTTTTTTGCTTTTTCCTAAAAACCTGCGAGACACCCACCCCAAAAGTTCTCGTTTGAGACACTTCCAAATGTTGAGACACCATATGTTTATGTGTCAGTTTTTTATTGGCCAATTTTTTTAATTAAATATTTAATTAAAAACAAAAAAAAACAATTTTTTTTTGGTGAGACACCGTTGAAGGGGTCTCACCGTTGAAGATGGTAAGAACCTGCGTTAATGATGGTCGTATATGATAAATATATACATATTATATATAAATAGTATAACATGGTCCATAAATAATAATATCAAAACTTTTATATTTTTAGAGGAACAAACATTTGACAGAAAAATTAGCTAACGAAACTCAAATATGAAATATCAAATTACAGATGAGATCAGGCCTCAACATAAGATAATTATCAAATCAAATTCAGATTTGATCAAATCACTTAGATAATTATGTAGTTGTAAATTTAAATCACAGAAATGTTATTATACATAACTAAAAATTGAAATACTTGAAAGAAAAAAAACGAAAAAAAAAGTTGTTAATTATTAATTGATAACTGATAAACGGCTACGTAAGGCTGTGACTAATTCCAATGCCTAGAGATAATCACAAGGTAGAGGGAGAACATAGAATGAAGGTTGGCTAAATCAAGCTACCTCTTTTTCGCTGCCATGAGCGCAATCAATATGACGATAGCCAATCTGCAATAAGAATTAAGATGAAATAACTTCAGTTCAACTGCTACTTTCGATGAAAACTAACTGAACAATCGAATTACCTTGACAGCGGCGGCTACGGCATCGCCGACGAGGCCAGGAGAGGCCTGCCATGTTCCGAGACCCAAAGACGGGATCTTAGCGCCGGTATTTAGCTCGAAGAATCTGATCGCGTTCGCCATTATCAGAGATTGGTGTATTAAGATATCTGCTGTTGACTTGGCTCAACGTCCACTAATCCAAGAAATAAAAAGCCACAGAACTTCTTGAAATTTTTGGTATTAATGCCACGTCAGATTCGGACCATTACGTGGACGTATCTAGTTCGTTCGTGTAGATTCCATCTTTGCTATCTCTAATGTGATCGGTCCAAGTGATACGTTTTTCATGGCTGATTTGAGGTCATATATACATTTTCAATATATATACTCGACTCAATGTTGACATTTACTTAAATTAGTGAGAGTTTTTGGTCACTGATGTTAGCTACAAGAATTTATTGTATCCAATCCATTACTTGAATATTTAATTCGATTTGAAATGACTACAATACATTGCAAATGTATAATTGGATCAATATTTTTTAAAAATATATTAAAATTCAAAATAATAACAAAACAGTAAATTATTTGAGTGACATGTCTTTTCTGTAACATTCATGAACAAACTGAAAAGTTCAACAGACAGAGAAACCTCCCATTATTGACGAAACAAAAATTTGTTTAACAAAATAAATCAGCTGAATATCATATCTCCCCATCCCACAATTCTTCAAGAGACTTGTAAGGGCTCAGTGTCTCGTGAACAAAGAAGGAAGCAATCAATAACCTAGCCTGCATTTAATCCAAAGACATAGATTCTTAATCCTGGATCAACGCAGAGCAACTAAGTTTATGTAATGAAATGTAAAGAACTAAGCGGGGATGTAGCCGTACCTGTTCAATCTCTGAAAACTTGGCGAACAGGTCATCGGGTATTGACCAGTCGAAAACTTCAAAATTCTCTCTGATTCTTCCTTCATTGGTACTTTTGGGAAGTACACTGTTACCCATTTGGAGTCCCCAGCGAAGCGCAACTTGCGCAGGAGATTTTCCGAGCTTTTTCGCAACCATATTCAGTATGGGGTTCTTCAGAACATCGCTCTTGAGCCACGTTGTTCCTGGAGAACCCAATGGCGAGTATGCCTTCAAGAATGTTCAATTAATGGATAACACATTTATTCAGAAGGCAGAGAAAGTAAATCGATGAGTGATGCTTACAGTGAGGTGAATCCCTTTGGATTTGCAGAGCTCTCGTAGCTTAGTTTGTCGCCAAGAAGGATGGCATTCGACCTGATTAACAGCAGGAGGAACACGGGCTAACTCCAAGAGGTTACCTAGCTTCTTGGTGGAGAAATTGCTTACACCTATGGCTTGTGCCTTGCCAGAATCATAGAGTGCTTCCATCGCTTTCCATGTGCTAGGAATGTCTACAGGCAAAAGGTTCTCTGGCTTAGCTCCAACAGAACCTTTCTTCATCCGTACAGGCCAGTGAATCTTCAAGAAAATCATAAAGACTCAATAATCATGAACAATCGATCACCGGTAAGCGGAAATGCTTTATAGAGTAGGTTTCAGCAAACAAATATAAACAAGTTTTTAACAATGTTCCATCGAATTGATGCTTACCAAATACAGATCGACGTAGTCAAGCTGCAGATCCTGTAGAGTTCTGTTTAGTGCCTCTGGCACATCTTGAGGGCCATGATCAGTACACCTTTGATGAAAAATGCAAGATTAAAGCTACACTTAATTCACAGAATAATGCATTCAAATAAACAGACACAAGATACCATAGTTTGGAAGTGATGAACAACTCCTCGCGTTTCACTACACAGTCTTGAAACAATTTTTTCAAAACTGCCCCGACCTGCACAGGAGGAAGGAAATAAACAAATACATATGTTTGTCATTACTCTTCGCCATCAACACAATAAAGACAATCAATATTTGATCAGTTCAAGACACACTAGATCCATCTGAAAGAAGAATCACAATGATACTCAATTGCGCTAAATCAAGCATCTGTGTGTTTCTTTCTACCTCTTTTTCGTTGCCGTAGATCTGAGCGCAATCGATATGACGATATCCGATCTGCAACAGATCAAGAACCATAAATAAAACAAAATCCAATTGAAACACAGAGCTAATGTCTCTCTAAAACACAGTATGTTAGGAGATCTCGGAGGTTACCATATTAATATATTCAAAACTAAGAATCTAAAGAGATGGGCAGAAAAAATACGATGAAACCATGGAATCGAGTTAACCAAAAGACGAACCTTTACAGCGGCGGCGACGGCATCGCCGACGAGGCCCGGAGAGGCTTGCCATGTTCCGAGACCCACCGACGGGATCTTAGCGCCGGTGTTGAGCTCGAAGAATCTGACTGCGTTCGCCATTATCGGAGATCGCTAGTGTTGGTTTCAAACGCACACAGCATTTCGCAACTTCCACTAATCAATACAAAAGTTATAACAAAAAAATAACAGTGAAAGCGACAGAGGCGGGAGATTCGTGGCGAATTCTTACTTGCATTCTTAGTATTGCCACGTCAGATATTGACCGTTACGTGGACGTATAGAAGATGTCCTCTTTTGGTAATCTCGAATGTGATCGTCAAAGTGACACGTTTCTGGGCCCACACATATATTGCGCCAATCGAAAATCGTAATCGTAATCGACGGCTGATTTTGAACTCATCTGTACATTTTGCACTGTCGGTAACTCGGTATGTTGTCATTTCCTTTTGAAGAGGATATTTCCTCAATATGTACTGCTAATAACCGTACAAAAAGATATTTGGAGTGCAATCACTAAAAGATGAAATAATTTTTGTAAAGTAAGATAAAATTCGTAACCATTTACTCCCTCTCTTCTACTAAGATATATGTTCTACTAAGATATATGTTTTAGAAACAAAAATTATTTCATAAAAATACAGTTTTTGTGTTTTCAATGTAAAATTTATGGTCATTTACCTATTTTACCATTATTAAAGTTTTGCCTTTTTGTTTTTTTTCCAAGTTCATTTTGTAATAATAATATTATTGTGAGATTAAAACTGGTATTGTTAATTATTTTTTAAAGTGTGTGAAAATGATAAAATATACATTTTAATGAAACGGAGGGAATATTTTTTTGTTTATCCGTATTTATATATAGTGTGGCTTGATGTTGTGGATGACTTTCTGAAACGTAGCAGTTGATCCAGACGGGATGGAAACACTGCATCGAATTACCATCCACTTATTTGACAGAGATAATTTCTTCTTTTTTTGTATGGGGTTTCAGAAGCGCGGAGTAAAATATTTGTTAGATTTGATTCGATATGTTTCAATTCGATTTGAAAATCTTAGATAACCGTAAATCTACGGAGCAAATCGAATAAAACTTAAAATGCATAAGTTGGATGGGCAAATGGTTATTCGGTTCGGTTCGGTTCGGTTATTTCGGTTACGTTCGGTTATATCTTTTACTATCCATTCGGTTAGTAACAGTTTTCGGTTCGGTTTCGGTTAGGTTACCATTCGGCTCGGTTCGGTATGGTTATCAAAATTAATAACCGTTTGGTAACCGAAATCTTTCGGTTATTTTCGGTTAACCGAATGGTTTCGGTTATTTTCGGTTAAATTTCAAATATTTTCGGTTATTTCGGTTAAATTTCAAAATATTTCGGTTAGTTTCGGTTATTTCGGTTAGTTTTGGTTATTTTGGTTCGGTTATTTCGGTTATATTTCGGTTATTTCGGTTAATTATGGGAAATAAACATAATTTTTTTTTTTTTGATATTCATGGATACCCATTGGTTATCGGTTAATAACCATTCGGTTATCATAACCAATGGATATCAAAAATAAAAATCATTCGGTTATTGTGAAGTAACCATAACCTAACCGAACCATTAATTTCGGTTCGGTTCGGTTATTATGCACATACCTAAGTTTGGTTATGCTTATTGTATTTCTCAAAGAATTGTCATTTGTTTTGATTAATGAATTAGTCAAAGAATTGTCATTTTTTCTTCTAAATCTCTATAAGTGCACAAGTTTTTTTTTTTGTTAGCATATCTTGTATCATTACTATGGTCCAGAATCGTTTTGTGGTTAAAAATAAGTTATTTTTAATAAAACATTTAAAACAATATAAGATATGCTAACAAAAAGTAATTTAGTAATCAAAGAAATCTTGAGAAGTATAATTATGGCTCAGAATTGTTTTTACGGTAGTTGATTACTAAATTACTTTTAATGAATCTTTGAAGAAAGAAATCTTGGGCCACTAAAAATCGATTTACATTTTTTTTTTAAAAAAGAAGAAATTACTGAGCAAATACTGAGCAAATACTGAGCTATTCTTAATGATTATTTGAAAAAAAAAACGACAAAATGTAATTAATGAACAAAATGTAATTAATGAACAAAATGTAATTAATGAACAAAATGTAATTAATGAACAAAATGTAATTAATGAACAAAATGTAATTATGATAAAGAATATGTATGTAAGATGTAAAATGAAAAAAAAGAAGAGGAAGCTCAGGCTCTCATACATCAAGGCGATGGAAAAAAATATCGACAAAGTAAAAAAAACAATAGAAAAACGAAGTTTGATTGATACCCATGATAAATTAAGAGACCTCAGGCATTGAAAAATATTTCCATCAATAACAAAATTCATAGTATAACTTACTACTATATCTATGCTATTATCTTCTCTTCCATATTATGGATATGTTCGTTTGTGTCTGCAGCCTGCGGTCATATGCAATTGTTGTTGTTGTTTGCTTGACAGTTACGTGACTGGTCGCTGCTACTGATTGTAACGCAATGCTGAATATTTTCAAAGCCTAGAAATTTTGAATGTAGATTGCAGCGTCCAGCCGCAGCCGCAGGAGACTGCGTCTGGTAAACGAACACCGTTTGGCCGCATCCACAACCTTTATGCTATCTTATTGTTATGAAGCTATGCAAAAAAATATATTTTCTTTCTATCAATACAGTCCTATAAAAAGTATGAAGTTGGCGCCGGTGGTCTTGATCGTCGAGTCAACAAGAGTTCTGATGAGGCAAAAGGTGAAAATGGTTGAAGACGCGGGAGGCCTAGCGGGGATGGTTCCGGCCGAGAACCCGGTGATGCATATCCAGCGTAACCATCTTGAGTTCGACCTTCTCATCATCGACAATGCCGGGACTGTTCAAACCATCCGCCAGATTTATCCTGATGTATTTATCCTCGGTATCATCTCCGGAAACGAGGAGAGAGCTTTCATGGCCGCCGGAGCGACCCACTGCATTCCTTATATCTTGAACATCAAGGCGTTGAAAAAAATTGTCGAGGAAGTAAAAAAACAAAAGAAAAAGGCGATGAAGAAAATTATCGAGGAAGCAAAAAAAACAAAAGAAAAAGGAGGTTTGATTGATACCCAGGAGACCTTAGGCTTTGAAAAATATATCTATGCTATTATCTTCTCTTCCATACTATATCTATGCTATCTTATTATTATACTAGATAAGTACCCGCATATATGCGGGTTTGTAATTTAACATTTTATAACCCGTGAAAAAAATGAAAGACGATAAAATGGAAAAATAAATTAGATCACCCGTGAAAATATCTTATACATAAATTTAGAAACAAAGTTTACGATAAAATAAATATATATATTGAAAGAAAAATTTGGTGAATAGATGCAGTAAATAGTTGTGGATACGATTATTGGACTTTTATTTCTTTTTGGTGTAATTGATATACTACCAAATTATAGTTTATATAAAGGTGAGAAATTAAAATTCTTTTTCTTTTATGATTAATTTTCTTAATCTAAATAGAAAACTACGAAATATTTTTTCCTTACTATATTAATCTTGCCTTTTAGGATAAATTATAAATTAAAACTAATTTGATTAATATTTACTTTACTTCATTTTTACTTTTTTAATTAAATTGACACATGTCAAGATTTTAATTAACAATCGTGACAAATGTCACAATCTCGTGATTAAAAATTATCCTACGTGTCACACTCACGTCGAGGGATCCATCTTTATATAATAAGNAAATTTTATAGTTTTTTTTGTAGTTTATCTTTTTTTATTATTATTTATTACTTTATATTTAAATAAAACACAATTTATTTTTTTGTCTTATATGAAAGTTTATATTATTGCATTGTTATTTTTCATTTTTTACACATGTCACGATCTCATGATTGTTAGAATCTTAGTTAGAATCTTAATTTTCTTTTTATTTTTTTCCTTTTATTCAGATTATTACTTTGACACATGTCGTGATCTTAAGTAACAACAATACATGTCACTATCTCGTGATTGAAAATTATCCTACGTGTCACACTATCGTCGAGGGATTCAGATTTATATAATAAGATTTCTTTAATCTAAATGCAAAAACTAAGTAATGTTTTTTCTTTTCTATATTAATTTTGCCTTTTACGATAAATTTAATTCGTTGACTTTTTAATTTTATTTTTAGTAACTTTCTCTTTTAAGATTATGAATAAGAATTTTTTATTAATCGATTTTAAATATTTCCAACTTTGACTTGACACATGTCGCGATCAGGTGAATTAACATTTTTGAAACATTTAGTTTTATATGATAAATTTTTTACTAATTCTTAACTGAAATATGTTTTTTTAATTTTTTTTTGGCTTTTATTCCTTTTTAAAAAATTTAGAAATGTGTAAATTATTATATAGAGTTTGGTCGTTGTTGTATATTAATAATTTTTCCTTTTTAAGTTTCCTTTTGTCATAATGGAAATGATTATAAATTTTTAAGTTTGGTCGTATATTAATAATTTTTCTTTTAAGTTTAGAGTATATTTATAATTTTCATTTTTTAATTTTGGTCGTGGTTGTAAATTATAAAATTTACCTTTTAGAATTATGAATGTGAAATTGATAAGGTATCAATTTGGTTATCTAGAGTCGAGGAATGATAAAATTTTTTCTTTTTAGGATTGTATTCCTTTTTAAGTGTGTGATTTTTTTAAGAATTACTAATTGTTCTTTCATTTTTTAAAACTTTAGCTTTTTAGGATTGTAATCTATTGTTTAATTTCTTAATTTTAAATTGAAATATGTTTTTTTAATAAAATTTGGATTTATTCCTTTTCTTTTTATGATTGTAATCTATTGTTTAATTTATTTATTTTAAACTAAAATATGTTTTTTTATAACTTTGACTTTTCTTTATAATTTTTGTTTAATTTTTCTTAATCTAAACATAATTACTTTTTCCATTTACTTTTTAGTATTAGGAATCGATTTTAAATCGTATATTAATAATTTTTCTTTTAAGTTTAGAATATATTTATAATTTTTCTTTTTTAAGTTTGATCGTGGTTGTAGATTATAAACTTTTAAGTTTCCTTTTGTCACTTTCCTTACTTATAGTTATACTTTTTTTTTTTGTAAGATTGCTTTTTTACTTTACATTTTTTAATATTTACTTTAATTCATTTTTACTAAGATTGTCTTTTTTAGTTTAACATTTTTTAATATTTATTTTTAATTTTTAATTAAATTGACACATGTTAAGATTTAAATTAACAATCGTGACAAATGTCACGATCTCATGAGTTATAATTTTGCCTACGTGTCGCGCTCACGTTGAGGGATCCTGATTTATATAATAAGATTCGGTTTGGTTCGGTTCAGGTTATTCGAGTTTTAGAAAATAGGTCCATTCGGGAATAAATTTTATATCAGTTCGTTTATTATAATTCGGTTTGGGTTCAGTTTCGGTTTGAGACCGTTTTATTATAATTCGGTTTGGATTCGATTCGGGATCATGTAATTTGGTATATTATATTATTCGGTTCGGGTTCGGGTTCAAGAAATTCGGTTCAGGTTCGAGAATTTTGGCGGTTCGGGAATTTAGCCCACTCCTAGAATTTACAAGAATTCATTACCTATTAAATTCTTTTGCATTCTTTTAAAACTTAGTCAATAGAATTACATTAGAAACCCACCAAATCTATTAAAATACTGAAACAACCTGCAATTGAATTCTTTCAGATTCTATTAAATTCTTAGATCCAATACCACCCCCTAAATCTTTATTGTTACTGAATTTACCATTGTACCTCTAAATTATGGTGGTATTTACGGGGAAGGATCAAGTGGTATGCTCGTAAATTTAAAGAGAGAAAGAGGTTTATTCGTCTAAAGAGTGTTCATATGTTTTGGCGGTGAAAATATCACGCACGAGGATTATGGACCGTACGCTGTTTTTCTTTTACAAATATTTCAAATTAAACCCTCATTTTTAAAAACATTTCGAATTTGATATCTTAATTTCTTGCCGTTTCATAGATCCAAAATTTCTTCTTATTCAAAAGTCGAACAAAATGTGGCAATCGATCATTGGTTTATAGACTCACAAGAAATCGTGTGGTGACTCTTGAGCCAATGTGTTGATTGTTGATAAGATTGACTTGGAGTCAACTCTTTCATTGCCACTTTTAGTTTTATGTTTAACTAAAAAAAACTCATCTCTCTTCTTCAAAGACCAAGAGAGTTGCAGAGCTGATTCAGGAAAGGTAAATTATGCTTTCTGCTTAACTTGCTTTGATCTGTCTTTTGTACTCTGTTGTGGTCGAATCTACTTTTAAAAACAATAAAATCTTTGGCTTATTACAAAATCTTATTTCAACGCACTTCAATCGTTTAATTAAATCTTAGGGAAAAAAACTAGAATGACACTTATAAATTGGCTAAGGACTAGAATAACACATAATAACTGGGAAGGAAAAAGTCTGTTTTTGGCCTATTTTACCCTTATTTTTGCTTGTTAGGAAAAACGTAATTACGAAACTGCCATTACGAAATTATTTCCACGTAAGCAAAAGTTTGAGTTATTTACAAAAATGCCACCGCGTTTTTCAGATTAAGTCTGCACAGACTTGTTATGCAGACTTGTTATGCAGACTTGTTATGCAGATTTATTTTTCAATGTTGCAGACTTATAAAGTCTGCGCATATCTGCAGACTTGTTATGCAGACTTGTTTTGCAGACTTGTTATGCAGACTTGTTTTTTAATGTTGCAGACTTATTAAGTCTGCGCACATCTGCAGACTTATTATGCGTGTTGCAGACTTTTCGACGCAGACTTAATGTGCTTTGTTGCAGACTTAATAAGTCTGCACAGACTTGTTTTGATTGCAGACTTATTACGCAGATTTATTCCCTTTGTCGCAGACTTATGTCCATTTGCAGACTTGTTATGCAGACTTATAACAAATCTGCAACTGTTTGTTGCAGACTTAAATGCTTTGTTGCAGACTTTTGAAAAATCTGCGACAAGAAGACAAGTCTGCGACACATGAAATGTCTTACTGAAATAACATCGCTTGTCGCAGATTTATTTACAATGTCGCAGATTTAATGCTTAACGTCGCAGACTTATTTGTAAATTGCTTACGTGGCATTAAAAACTGCAGACTTATTAGACTGTGTTGCAGACTTGTTTTCTGACTAGAATAACACTTTGTTTGTCGCAGACTTGTTATGTTATGCAGACTTATTGAATGCGTTGTAGACTTATTCAATGTGTTGGTCATTGCAGACTTATCCAATGTGTTGCAGACTTATTCAATGTGTTGCAGACTTAATATGTCCCTTATAAGAAACAAATTTACGAAAAATGCCACTGCACTTATTTTGTTGCAGACTTATTTTGGTCAGTGTTATTTTGGTCAGTTGTCGCAGACTAGTTTTGTTTATTGCAGACTTGTTTTGTTTATTGCAGACTTGTTTGTTCATTGCAGACTTATTTTGTTGCAGACTTATTTTGGTCAGTTGTCGCAGACTTGTTTTGTTTATTGCAGACTTGTTTTGTTTATTGCAGACTTGTTTTGTTTATTGCAGACTTGTTTGTTCATTGCAGACTTATTTTG
>PKML01044849.1:892442-904004 GCA_002933935.1 Eutrema yunnanense | reverse complement strand
GAAACAAGTCTGCAACACTGTCAATATAAGTCTGCAATATAAGCCATGAAGTATATAAGCCATGAAGTATTATTGAATAAAGGACAAGTTTTCAGAATTCAAACAAAGAGCTTTAATCCTTACAAATAAGTCTACATATCTGGATCTAAGTACACAAACTATGATTGTGTGGCATGCGTAGGTATGCGGACTTTGTCTTGACCATAAGGCCTTGGGTCAGACATCTGAGGGTTTGCGTCAGGAACCTTGTCAAAAATCTCTGCTGCAAGCTTCAAACGGATTTCGGGGATTGTGTTGTCACTTAAACCATCCATTTGGTATCCCAGTGCAAGGCACTCCACGAACTTGACAGCATAGACACCACAATCGCCTGTCTGAACGTTTTGTGGGACATGCTTGTTATAGTGAAGTTTGAAAGCAGTCAACTTTAATCCAATATGGAATCATTTTTGCAAATGGCCTCACCCCGTCGACCACTTTTTTCCAGTTCTCGGGAATGATGCTATCGTAAATCTCAATCATCTCTTTGTTGAAATCCATTTCACACGTAATCCAGTGGTTATTGCTGATGTTGTGGAAAAAGTAGACAACATCAACATCGTCGATCCATCTCTTATTTGTCTGGGCGTAATCTGGAGATGTCCCATTAAACGTCATTTCATAACCTTCACCAAACAAGAACTTCGGCGGCGAAATGGCAAACTGTTTATAGTCCATATACCATAAGGCGACAAACCATTGGTCAAGGAAGGCAATTCTTTCTGTCCGGAATGGAGTAGGTACTCGGAGAGACCTCTTCCGTAACAAATGCATGGAGGAGACCATATGCTGCAAAACAAAAGTAAGAAGATAAGTTTGCAACACAACAAATTAAACAAGTCTGCAACAAATAAAACAAGTCTGCAACAAATAAAACAAGTCTGCAACAAATAAAACAAGTCTACAACAAATAAAACAAGTATGCAACACAACAATAAAACAAGTCTGCAAAAATAAAACAAGTCTGCAACACAACAATAAAACAAGTCTGCAACACAACAATAAATAAAGTCTGCAACACAACAATAAATCAAGTCTGCAACAAATAAAACAAGTCTGCAACACAACAATAAAATAAGTCTGCAACAAATAAAACAAGTCTGCAACAAATAAAACAAGTATGCAACACAACAATAAAACAAGTTTGCAACACAACAATAAAACAAGTCTGCAACACAACAATAAATCAAGTCTGCAACAAATAAAACAAGTCTGCAACAAATAAAACAAGTCTGTAACACAACAATAAAACAAGTCTGCAACAAATAAAACAAGTCTATAACAAATAAAACAAGTCTGCAACACAACAATAAAACAAGTCTGCAACACAACAATAAAACAAGTCTGCAACACAACAATAAATCAAGTATGCAACACAACAATAAAACAAGTCTGTAAGGAATAAAACAAGTCTGCAACACAACAATAAAACAAGTCTGCGGAATAAAACAAGTATGCAACACATGAAAACAAGTCTGCATCTAAGAGGAAGATGAAAAGACGCGAGAGAGAGAGAGAAAATAGAAGATGACGGCGACGACAATGATGAACGAGGACGACGAGGACAGTTATGGACGCTGAAAACAAGTCTGCAACACATGAAAACAAGTCTGCAACACGTGAAAACAAGTCTGCATCTAAGAGGAAGACGAAAAGTCGCGAGAGAGAGAGAGAGAGAGAGAGAGAGAGAGAGAGAGAGAGAGAGAGAGAGAGAGAGAGAGAGAGAAAATATATTATGACGGCGACGACAATGATGAACGAGAACGAGGGCGGCGAGTCGCTGGTTGTGGCGGCTAGGGCGAGGCGAGGCGCGGCGAGGGCGAGGCGCGGCGAGGGCGAGGCGAGGCGCGGCGAGGGCCAGGCGAGGCGCGGCGAGGCACGATTTTTTTTTTTGGGTCTGAATAGATTTAAGGGAGAGAAGGGATTTTTTTTTAGTTTTATATTTTTATTTTTTTTTCTGTTAAAAATAAATCAAAATGGCAATTCTGTATATAAATAACTCAAATAGGGGGTTTCTGTCTTTTAACAAAATAATTGTGTTATTCTAGTCAACTCGGTTTCGGGGATGTTATTCTAGTAATTACATTAAAGATTAGTGTTATTCTGGGTAATTTTCTCTAAATCTTATTACAAGTTATGTATTATTAATACAAATTATCGACCAATCATTTCTCGTAAAGGTTTTTCTTTTAGATCTTATTACAAGTTTGTATTATTTTTGTCATTGGTGTTTTGTTGGCTTATGTTTTTGACGGTGGAACACGAGAGTAGTTATGGCTGAGGGAGTTGTGTCCTTTGGAGTGGAAAAACTTTGGGAGCTCCAGGGTCGAGAATCTGAGCGTTTGCTGGGAGTTCACGAGCAAGTATCTGAACTAAAATGTCAGATAACAACGTTAAAGTCATTGATGAAAGATGCATATGCCAGGAAATTTGAGAGTGAGAGAGTGAGAAACTTCTTGGAAGATGTCCAGGACATTGTTGATGATGCTGAGGATATAATCGAATCCTTTCTTCTGAAAGAAGTAAAAGAAAAAGGGATCAAGAAGCGTGTGAAAATACTTTCTTGCTTCTTAGTGGATCGCCGAGAATTTGCTACAGATATCGAAGGCATAACTAAGAGGATCTCTAAGGTGATTGCGCGAATGCAGAGTTTTGGAATACAACAAATTATGGATGGTGGCCGTTCGCTGTCGCTGCAAGAGAAACAAAGGGTGCAAAGGGAGTTTCGACAAACATTTCCTAAAAGTTATGAAAAGAATCTTGTGGGGGTGGAACAAAGTGTTGAAGAATTGGTTGGTCAGTTGGTGAATAATAACATCCAAGTGGTTTCTATATCCGGGATGGGTGGTATTGGTAAAACCACTCTAGCTAGACAAGTTTTTAATCATGACATTGTCCGGCGGCATTTTGATGGATTCGCATGGGTATGTGTTTCGCAAGAGTTTACTCAAAAGGATATTTGGCAAAGGATCTTGCAAGATCTCAGACCAAATGATGGGGACATTAAACAGATGGATGAACATACACTCCATGGTAAACTCTTTCAATTGTTGGAAACTTCTAAATATTTGATTGTCCTGGATGATGTATGGAAAAACGAAGATTGGGACCGACTAAAAGCCGTGTTTCCCCAAAAGAGAGGTGAGCTCTCTAATTGTACATACATTAATTAGATAAGTACTTTCCTTTTCAAGAAGATAAACATTGGTCATAAAATAAATGTTTTTTATTCCCTAACATGGAAAGGAAAATTATTTTGCAGGTTTGAAGATGCTACTTACTTCTCGCAATGAAGGTGTTGGTTTATATGCAGATCCAACATGTTTTGCCTTTAGACCGAAAGTCCTTACTCCCCAAGAAATTTGGAGACTATGTGAGAGCATATTATTCCCTAAGAGAGGCGAATCCGGTAAGCATTCATATAAGAATCTTATGGATTTTTTTTTCCTTTTATAAATCCTTAAGGCAAAACAAGCGTGTTTTCTCTTACGCATTCCAGATGTTTATATCAAAAATCATGTAGATTTATTCACTAAATTATCCTTGATACGTCCAATCCTTTTGGACAGACATATATTAGTGACCCTACAAATTTATTTCAAGGCTCAAATCTTAACATATAGTTTGAAGAATTTATGATTGATTAAGCGTGGTTTGCAGAATTTATGATTGATGAAGAACTAGAAGCCATGGGTAAGAAAATTGTCACATATTGTGGAGGACTACCGTTAGCCGTTGAAGTGTTGGGAGGCTTGTTAGCTAATAAAGATACAGTTCATGAGTGGAAAAGAGTACATGACGATATTCAAACTCAGATCGTAGGAAAATCTGGCTTAGATGACAACAATCTCAATTCGGTTTACCGAGTATTGTCTCTGAGCTATGAAGATTTGTCAATGCAGTTAAAGCATTGTTTCCTTTACCTAGCTCATTTCCCTACAGATTTCAAGATAAATGTGCATATATTGTTTTATTTATGGGCTTCATAAGGAATAATAACATCATTTTGCGATGGAGCATTAACCATTCAAGAAAGTGGAGAAGACTACCTAGATGAGTTAGTAAGGAAAAATATGGTTATTGTTGAAAAGGAGTATGGCCTTTCGAGTTTTATATTGGATTACTGTCAAATGCATGACATCATGAGAGAAGTATGTTTATCTAAGGCGGAAGAAGAGAACTTTCTTCAAGTCAAGTCCCTACTTCCACCTCTGCTATCAATGCTCACACTTCTAGTAGATCTCGCAGACTAGTTATGTATAGTGGGAATGCATTACATATGTTGGGACATAAAAACAACAAAAAAGCTAGATCTCTTTTGTGTTTTGGAGTCGAGGGAAACTTGTGGAATCAGCCAGCTCAATGTTTTCGAAGCTTACTATTACTCAGGGTGTTAGATCTGGATGGAGCCAAGTTTAAAGGAGGGAAGGTACCTTCCAGCATTGGAGAGCTCATTCACTTGAGATTCTTGAGCTTAGTCGAGGCTTCCGTATCTCATCTACCTTCTTCTCTGCGGAATCTAAAGCTTCTGCTCTATTTTGACTTATCCATCTCCATGTTTCCAGTTCATGTGCCAAATATTTTGAAAAAAATGCTAGAGTTGAGGTTCCTTTTTCTACCTTTATTTATGGATGATAAAACAAAGTTGGAATTGGGTGATCTAGTGAACCTGGAGACATTGGGGTATTTCTCATCGAAACACAGTAGTGTCACAGACGTCTTCAGTATGATTAGGCTCAAGACTCTTCTTGTAAATTTCACTGGCCAGTGTACTTCTGAAACTCTATCGTCATCTCTCCGTGAATTAAAAAACCTCGAGGAGTTTGCTTTAGCTAATTTGGAAGAATCCCAAGGGGCTCATCATTGGGGTGATTTCACTTTGGACTTCATTCATCTAAAGGAATTATCATTGGCCATACATATGCCATGATTTCCTGATCAATATCAATTCCCTCCCAACCTTGCACACATACGTCTATACCATTGCATGATGGAGGAGGATCCAATGCCGATTCTAGAAAAGTTGCTTCATTTAAATTCGGTTGAATTATCAAATTATATGATCTACAAATATCTGAGCAAACAAAATTGTAAGAGTGGATCGTAGAAGAAGGGTCGATCCCATGTCTTCGTACTTTGAGTATATATAGATGTGAAAAGCTCAAGGAATTACCGGAGGGGCTGAAGTATATAATTTCTTTAAAGGAACTCACCATTGAAAGAATGAACACGGAGTGGACGAAGAAATTGGTACCAGGTGGGGAAAATTACTACAAAGTCCAACACATTCGGAGTGTTCGATTTATCAACTGTGATGACGAATAAGTAGCAGGTAAATCTTTTTGGTCTTTTGTCCACTTTGTTCATTTGTTGATAGATTGTACATTGATCTCTCTTTTTTTTTTCAGGTGAATCTATTCAGAATCATTACATGTCGCATGCTCTCTCTCTCTCTCTCTCTCTCTCTCTCTCTCTCTCTCTCTCTCTCTCTAACGATAAGTTTGAAATATATTTTGTATATGAAACCATATTTTCTTCCATTTTCCATCTCTTCCTATATTTTGTAGGCAAACTTAGAAGACTGAATATGACTTTGATTGATTTCATTACCAGCAAAAGCGTACAAAGGTCTTCGCCTTGGCAACAGAGTTCCTAGCCCCACTTAACCACTGAAAGGAAGCTTTAAGAAATTTATTGATTATTGCCAGCAAATCAAAGCCATTTCTAATAAGTTTTCCGGCAAACCAAAACCTTTTTTCCGATTCCTTTCGACATTCTAAACATGATCCTAAGTTTGATTTTATGATTTGGTTTAACCAAGGTGAAGAAATTGAGTAGTCAACTTTAGTTTATCAGTCAGAAGTCAAATTGTGCTATAAATTTATGCTACACAATATTCATAATTCTGCTTTGAATTTTTTTGTGATCTTTAAACTAACAGAAATGAGAAGAAAATCGAAAAAAACTTAAATGTCATAACAATCAGAATGGTTGATGAGCCATTATTATTTTGATGATCAACAAAACATTACACTGCTGAAAATGATGATGATTTTTCGCTAACATAAATAATTTTTACACCCTTCTTCTAAGCCATAAAATTCAAACATATATCATCATTGACACTAAAAATTTAGTTAGTCCCTTTTATAGATAATAGAAACTTGGATCCAACCAAAGTCAGAGCTTCACCACAATGGGACTTCTCACACGATGCTTCTTGTCTGACCAAACCATTTCTCCAAACACATAACCCTTAGCCACTTTCCCCTTCCGCTTTACAAGGGTCACCCTAAACGTCTTTTGCTCTCCAACTTTGGTGAATTTTAAGCTCGTTGGCTTAACCGCAACATAAACACCCTCTAGGTTATTCACCTGGACAGTGTAAGTGGAAGGTCGTCCAACTTTTTAAGGGTTCTTGAGACGGTGACTTTGCTTGATGACATGATAGTTAAGTTTGTAAAGACTGGTTTTACGGCTTGAACATGTAAAGTTTTTTCCCGAGAAGACATAGATTTGTGATGCATTGTATCGAAGGGATCATAAGAAGTTGAGGTAATCCTTGATGCATGAATCGTAAACCAGACCAGGATGTGTCCTGCCCCAAAACTAAAAGGCGTTGCCTTCATATTGGTTGAGTTTTGGATGGGTCTGGGAATGTCATCCATTGTTGTTGCTGATGCAGAGAAATACAAAGCAAAACACTAAGTAAGAAAAACTTCAACAAGAAAAACAAATTTTATTTCCAACTCAAGAACAAGAGCGCAAAACTTGGTTATATGCGATAAAGTATGAAATTTCATTTTTTCCAGCAATGCGTAAGCGACAGAATCAAAAGACATTCTTACCGGTAGTCATGATGGCAGAGCGGATAACTGCAGGGCTCCAAGAAGGATAACGGGTTTTAAGAAGACCCGCAATGCCAGAGATATGAGGACAAGATATGGAAGACCCTGAGTCAGCATTGAGCAGAAGACGACGAGCATCAAAATGTTCGTTTGTTGGATATACTGCTCCAGTGTAGGCAGCGATCACACTCACACCAGGCGCAGTTATGTCCGGCTTTAGAATCTCATGAGCCACCGAGTTAGGACCCTTAGACGAGAATGCAGCCATTACAGGCGTTGGCTTTGTTCCCAAAACTATCCTTGGAGGAGTAATGTGCGCAATCGGCTTCCTACATATATAAAATAGGCTTCTTTTAGAGCTCGAAAGAAGACGGGTTTGGGAAAAATGTGACTGAAGAATCCTCCTACTTCGTTTGGTTGATTGATATATCATGGTTTTTACCTTGTTTAGACCATGATATAAGTCCTTTTTATAGAGTCTTTCTAGTGTTTTGTAGTCTTTTAGAGTCTTTTACAGGTCTTAGCACGTTTGGAGCATTATTAGTATCTGTTAGGGTATTATATTACAATCAACGGCGCCAAAATTGATATGCTCAATTTAATACCCTAACAGTACTAAAGCAGTTGTCGTAGTATAGCTTGGGGTCGAACACAAGGACTCACGGAAACACACAATAGATTCTAGACGCTGAATTACGCTAAGTGAAACATATGTAATTGAAAGCAGTACATAAATTAAAAGGGGTGTAAATCAATGGAGAGAATATAGGCCCAGGATATTTCTCAGAAAATCAATGAATGCAGCTAAATTAACTAACATGATTCAGATTAAGCACGGTTCTTGAACTCAAATCACTAAAATATAGCTAACCAACTCTCGTTGCGAAAACTATCTAAATCTAAATCCTAGGAATTCCAAATCTCTTTGTGAATCCTAAAGTATAAATCAGCTTTAAAATCAGGTTTGATATGTTCACAAATCAATTAAACCAAATCTCTTTGCGAATAATCAATTTGCTCACCTAGGTTCTATCAGGTAATTAATCGCACTCTCGTGCCTAATCAATTATCCTAAGATCTAAGTTCCAGATTCGTCAACCTAGAATTAGCTTTGAGAACAACCTAAGGCGAAGAACTAATTCAGATTATGAATCCTAAACAGATAATCAACCTAGCATTCAAAGAAATCCCTATGAGAAAACCCTAAACCTAAAGTGGATCTACTCAGACATGGAGAATGAAACAATCAACATGTTTGAATAAATCATCAATAAAATAGGAATAACAAGAGGTTTTGAGATCTGATCTCGGACGAAGGGAGATTCAGACTTGTCTCAAACCAAAGTATAGAAAATAATGCTTAGCCTACAAGTGGCTGTAAAATCCTATAAATAACCTAAAACACGAATTAGGTCTTCTTGTAATTATTAAAGATTTCTGGACCAAGTTGCAATTCTTCAACTCTTCATTAAAGTCGCATGTCGTGTCAGCCTCGAAGAGTATCGATCGATACCAGGGGGTATCGATCGATGCTTGTCGTAAAATCAGGTACTCATCAACACGACTTCAGCTTCTGCTCCAAACTTTTCCAGAACGCTCCTATAATTCCAATAGTGCTCCAAACGTGGTAAGACCTGTAAAAGACTCTAAAAGACTACAAAACACTAGAAAGACTCTATAAAAAGGACTTATATCATGGTCTAAATAGGGTAAAAACCATGATATATCAACTCCCCCAGACTTAGCATTTGCTTGCCCTCAAGCAAATAGAAGACTAAACAGAGAAAGAGGTTTGAAAACGCGGAGACTCACCTGTTCATGAACCATCGAAATGACCCTCTTTCCAAGTACCCAAATGTCACCTAACCAGCTTTCGATCTAACCAACTGTCGTTACGAGAATTATCTAAATCTAAATCCTAGGAATTCCAAATCTCTTTGTGAATCCTAAAGTCTAAATCAGCTTTAAAGTTCAGGTTTGATATGTTCACAAATCAATTAAACCAAATCTCTTTGCGAATAATCAATTTGCTCACCTAGGTTCTATCAGGTAATTAATCGCACTCTCGCGCCTAATCAATTATCCTAAGATCTAAGTTCCAGATTCGTCAACCTAGAATTAGCTTTGAGAACAACCTAAGGCGAAGAACTAATTTAGATGGTGAATCCTAACATATAATCAATCTAGCATTCAAAGAAATCCTTTATGAGAAAACCCTAAACCTAAGGTGGATCTACTCAGACATGGAGAATGAAATAATCAACATGTTTGAATAAATCATCAATAAAATAAGAATAACAAGAGGTTTTGAGATCTGATATCGGACGAAGGGAGATTCAGACTTGTCTCAAACCAAAGTATAGAAAATAAAGCTTAGCCTAAACAGATGGCTGTAAAATCCTATTTATAACCTAAATCACGACTTGGGGTCTTCTTGTAATTATTAAAGACTGCTGGGCACTTTTGCAATTCTTCAAGTCTTGGAAAACTCGCGGGTCGTGTCTTGTTGCGATGGGTATCGATCGATACCAGGGGGTATCGATCGATGCTCGACGTGAAATCAGGTACTCAGCAACACGACTTCAGCTTCTGCTCCAAACTGCTCCAGAAAGCTCCAATACTTCCAATAATGCTCCAAACGTGTTATATCCTGTAAAAGACTCTAAAATACTACAAAACACTAGAAAGACTCTATAAAAAGGACTTATATCATGGTCTAAACAGGGTAAAAACCATGATATATCAACTCCCCCAGACTTAGCCTTTGCTTGCCCTCAAGCAAATAGAAGACTAAACAGAGAAAGAGGTTTGAAAACGCGGAGACTCACCTGTTCATGAACCATCGAAATGACCCTCTTTCCAAGTACCCAAATGTCACCTAACCAGCTTTCGATCTAACCACCATGTACTCCTCCGTAGACATTCGCAGCTTTTCCAAACTCCATACATTATCCCACAGCTTTGTTCAAGTAAAGCCTTCATCGCCAGTTTCATCGCTGCAGCTAGTATTCAAGAACCTTCTAGACTCTTTACCATACAATATCATGACAAGGAACCACCCTTTTTTACACTTTTTGTATCAATTTCTCTCCCCCAGACTTATTTCTTATTATGTTCTCTTTCTTTTTTTATTTTATTTTTTCTTTTCAGCTTTGCATATACACATCAAGGTATGAGACGCGAGTATTGATGGTGTTTGCCACCAAATCCCCGGTTCTTCCCTCTCAATGTATCAAAGGATGTAGGCGACTAATGGCATGATAGGAAAATCCTAGCCTCGCTTCCAATCCTTTGTGTGATCATTCCCTCTTAAGTAGAATAATGGGATCGCTGGAAATTTTCCTAACCCTCTATTCAGTAGAAAATCATTTCAATCTTTAATGCTCTTATTTATCAACTTATAACAGGGGAGAGAGATACTATTAATCTAAACACATGGGTTCCTTTATCAGATATGAATGATGAATCAAGCTCTATGAACACTAACCACATTGATGAAGTGCAAAAATTTGGCTCAGGCTTCAGAAGAACTCTGCTGGAGACATGGATGTTTTCTAGTCAACTGGTCAGTCTTTGGATTTTTCATTAGTCGATCTAGAACTGATCCTGTAACATTGTGCACTCAAAAACAAAATCAAATCAATAGGTTCAAGCACATGATCATTATTGATACACAGATTTTCGCTATCAATTGCTCAAATCCCACTCATTTCATTGTAGTATTTGAGGTATCAATCCATAATGGGTTGAGATTAAAAACCAAGAATACATAAAACTTCTTAATCTAAGCAGTTCAAGAATTGGTTTTGTAGCAACCTAAAAGATTTAGAAAGCAAACTATTTCCAATTAAAGCAAAGATAGAAACTTAAACGAGAATGCAAATTACGGTTTAAAGACAATACTAAAAAACGAATCCAAGGGTGAAGTATATGATTTGTTGGTAATCTTAGAGTTTCACAATGATGTCAATATACTCAAGTAATGCTAATCCTTAGATCATGATCCTTAAATTAGACTAATCCAATTCCTTGGTATTAATCCTTTTGCAAATTACTAAATCAAGAACAAATTTCCATTTGTGATTTAATAACTTTCAAGAATTAGAAACAAGATCATTTAGTCAATAAACACCTTAGACAACTATTTCCATAGGCTAATAATGAAATATCCCTTGATTAGTTCATTAGGGAATTTCATCGAACACCTTCCGGGCGAGAAATTCCCTATGATCTAAATCAACTTGATCATGGATGATTTAGCATTAAACACACTAAACAAGGAAGGATCACTGATAATCAAAGCCCTAACATCATTGATTCACACTAAAATTACCTAAATCTAATTCACCCTAGAATTCTAGGAAACTACTCACAACACATGTTCAAAACAGAAAACAAAACATAACAAAAGCAAGACATAGCAAAATAAGAAGATTGATGGAAAGAGTTTAAGAAAATCTTCACTAAAATGGTTTGGATCTTGAATCCTTCATACAAAAACAAGAGAGAACAAGGAAGAAGTAGTTGGCCTAGAACAGTAAAAAGAAGCAGATAATCTTCATATTTTCGTGCCTAGAGTTATTATGAAAGAGAAGAAATGTTGACAATTATATTACATAAGTGGTTGGTTCCCAAAATCATGCTGAAAATCCGGAGGCACTGTCGATCGGTTATG
>PKML01044849.1:822033-890709 GCA_002933935.1 Eutrema yunnanense | reverse complement strand
AAAACGGGTTTAAACTTAGTAAATGGCGTGATTGGAATGGATTGTGTAATAGAAAGAATGACAAGGAATATGGAAAAGGGGATCGAATTTGTGGAATGGTTTGTGCAAAGATAATAAGTCTAGCTCTAAGATTAAGTTGGCCTCAAAAGATTCAAAGAAAAAGAAGAAGGCCAAAATGGCCAAGGCATCAAAAGAATGAGAAGAGGCGGGAACCAAAAAGAAGAAAAGACGAGCTAGACAACAACAAAGAAGCACCAAACCATGAAGAACAAGGAAGAAGAAGTGATCCCCAATTGAGGAGAAAGTGTAGTGAAGAGACAAGAAAGATGTGCGGGTTTCAAAAAGGCAAAATGCCTCATGATAAAAGGGTAGCTTAAGTTATGGGCGCAACGGGTTAAGAGCTTTAGGATAGAGACGCTCTAAGCATCCGGGTAGACGAAAGGTTTTCCTTGTATGCATAGGTTGCCTTTTACCTTTAGCATTTTGTCAAAGTTTGCTCGTTCATTGAGAGATCCTTGTATTTGATTGCCCTTACATATTGATGAGATCACTTTCATCTCATAACCGGTCCTTTAGCCAAGCGGTTTCATTTGATTTTGCATAAGCACCATTCACGGATAAAATCATTAATCAATGTTAAGAGGCTAGAGAATAGAATGGTTTGTCTAATTTCACAATCCCTAATTCACAAAATCCTAATTTCACAATCCCTAATTCACAAAATCCCTAACCATCAACAATTTGCACATGAATCATCAAGTTTAAGCATAGATAAATCATCCCCAAGGTATTTGCACAAGTGAAAGACAATATCAAACCATATTCAAGCAATATTTCTTCAAGAACAAAACCATGGTTTTCGAAAGTTTAATGGAATAATACCTTGGGGAATTTGGATTAGATGCTTGAAATGATGATAAATCCAAAAAGAGCAGTGAAAATCGAGATTATGGGGCTTTGAATCACCAAATTTGGTTGAGAAAAGAGGGAGATGTGGAAAAATTCTCTCTTGAATCGCGAAAGTGAGGTGAAAAATGGGCTAAGGTCGCGTGGAAGAGGAAGAAGAAGGAGATTTACCTGGGTCGGGTCGGATCTTACCAGGATCGGGTCCGAAATTTTTTTAAAAAAATTGGTCAATACCGAGGTCACTCGTCGGTACTACAGCTCAGTATTGACTGATTTTTTAAAAATCATCGGCGAACACCGATGTCACTCCTCGTTGTTGCACATCAGTATTGGCATACCGATGTGACTCCTCGGTACCACACGTCAGTGCTAAGGGATTTTCCTTCTGTTTCCATACCGACGTGTTGCACCGATCTGTGACGTCGGTATTGGTCCCTCGTTTGACACGGTCTATACCGAGGTCACTCCTCGGTATTGGGTATCGGTGTGACCATACCGAGGTCACTCATCGGTGCTGGTCATCGGTATACACGTACCGATGTCACTCCTCGGTGCAACTGCTCGGTGTTAAGGCTGTTTTCCTTCTGTTCCATACCGAGCTGTTGCACTGACCTGTGACGTCGGTATTGCCCCTAGCAAGTCCATACCGAGGTCACTCCTGGATATCTCTCCTCGGTATTCCCCTTTTTGCTTTGTAACACCTATGCACACTTAACAAAAACATCAAAAAGATCTAGCAAAGATAGAAAAAGAGATAAAAAAGAAATATATACAATGATAAGCTTGGGGTGTCTCCCAAGAGCACTTTGTTTAACGTCACTAAGTCCGACGTTTGTTACCGTTCTTAAGCTAGAGGGACATCATCGAGGGGGATCGAGCCTCCTTTTTCGACGATTTGATTTGCTCGGTAGAGTTTGAGCCTTTGGCCATTTGAAATGAAATCTTGGCCCTCTTTGTTAACAAGCACCACGGCTCCATATGGCCTTACTTCTTTAACCTCAAACGGACCCGACAACCTTGACTTGAGTTTCCGGGAAAGAGCTTCAACCGGGAATTGAACACCAACACTAGGTCCCCAACCTTGAAATCCTTGTGCACAATCCTCTTGTCATGGAATGCCTTGGTCCTCTCCTTGTAGATTCTCGAGCTTTCATAGGCTTCAAACCTAGTCTCCTCTAACTCTTGAAGTTGAATCAACCGCCTCTCTTGTGCGGTTTTGATGTCGAAGTTAAGAAGCTTCACCGCCCATAGGGCCTTGTATTCCAACTCAACCGGTAGATGGCATGACTTCCCATAAAGCAAGTTGAATGGTGTAGTCCCTATAGGTGTTTTAATTAAAGGCGGTTCGGTATGCGCATAAAGCATCATCTAACTTGTTGGCCCAATCCTTCCTCGAACCCCCAACCGTCTTCTCCAGTATGGCCTTGATTTGCCGATTGGATACTTCTACTTGGCCACTCTTTGAGGATGGTAAGGTGTTGCTACCTTATGCCTCACACCATGCTTCTTAAGTAAGCTTTCAAACACTTTGTTGATGAAATGACTACCTCCATCACTAATGACCATTCTTGGAACTCCGAACCTTGGGAAAATTACGGACTTAAACAGTTTTAGAACGACCTTGGCATCGTTGGTCGGGCTTGCAATTGCTTCCACCCATTTAGAGACGTAATCAACTGCCACCAATATGTATTGGTTACCATACGATGACGGGAAAGGTCCCATAAAATCGATGCCCCACACGTCAAACATCTCTACCACAAGGATTAGGTTTTGGGGCAACTCATCTCTCCTCCCAATGTTCCCTTTCCTTTGGCACGCATCACATGTGGAGACAAAGAGGTGCACATCCTTGAATAATGAAGGCCACCAAAAACCGGATTGCAAGACTTTTGTAGCGGTTTTGTAGGATGCATGATGCCCACCATAGCTTGACCCATGACAAAGGAGTAGGATCCCTTGGACTTCTTCTTCCGCCACGCATTTTCTATACAACCCATCCGAGCACAACTTGTATAAGTAGGGCTCATCCCAATAGTATCTAGTCACGTCTTGGAAGAACTTCTTTTTCTTATACTGATATACTCATATATTGCAAGTTTTAGCATGCATTTCATTTATAGTTTTGTGTAGATTACATGCATAATCATGGTCTTGTCTTGCATTTAGGTCTCATTTAGAGATTATGTCATTTGCACTAGGTCTAGTGTGTTCTTGGATGTTTTGGAGTATTTCCTAGGTAATTGGAGGCAATTGGGCGTATTTGGAGAGTTGGACCTAAGTGGAGTACAAAGTCCATCCGAGACACCGGAAAGATGTGTCTAGACAAAGGCCCTCCGATCCGAATCAGCCTTGAAAACCTTCATGAATGTTGTAGAGGAGTGCGTTAGCTGTCCAGGAGAAGTTGAATCAGGCGATTCGGACGTGTGGTTTGAGAGATATGGCTGATTGACCAGAAACAGGTCCGCCTGGCCGAGACGGTATCTTCAATACCGAGGTCACTGGTCGGTGCAACTGCTCGGTGTGGAAACAGAGGGGAAATTCCCTTAGTACCGATGTACAATACCGATTTGTGACATCGGTATTGAAGGGTCTCCACTCTGAATTAACCTCGGAGGTCTTCATCAAAGTTGTAGAGGAGTGAATCAGCTTTACATAGGAGTTTGAATCGGGTTATTTGGACCTATAGATAGGGAGATAAGACGAATTAACTGAAGGTATGTCCGTCTGGCCGAGAGAAGATGACACCGTCCAAAGAACTGTCAAAACGAAGGCCTTCCGTTATGAATCAACTCAAACAGTTTTCATAAGAGTTGTAGAGCGACGAGTTAGCTGTCTACCTGAGTTGGATTCAAGTCATTCGGATGTCAGGTTCAGAAGTTAGGACCGATTCACTGAAGACGTATCCAAGTTTCGGCCGGGTCAATACCCGGTTTGTCCCGGGTTGATCCGGGTCCGACCCAACTCAGCAAACACCTTTTTATATTTTAGAAATCTGATTTTTAGATCTATCTCTTTTTTATGCTTTTTCTCTCTTTTTCTCTCAATAACAAAAACCTCTCTTTTTAGGGTTTTTGAGATTTTTCCCAATGATCTTTTGATTTATGAAAGTTTGAGTTTAGTTTTTGTGTTCTTTCTCTAATCCTTCATCTTCCTAATCTCTAATCATGATTAACATCACCTCTTTCACAAGATTTGGTGTGTTCTTCATGATTAGTGAGTAGTCTTTTAGGATTTGAGGATTTGGTAGATTTATGGTGATTTGATGGATGATTAATGATGTCTAGGATTAGATTATAAGATTTCCCTTCTTGATTAGTGGTTTTAAAGCTAGATCTAGCTTATATGGGTTTTAAAGCTAGATCAGCTTATATGGGTTTTAAAGCTAGACACGTTGTAAACACAATATTTACAAGTCAAAATTAAGGTTATCACTTATATGGGGTTCAATTCAAGTCAAGGTTTGCTTCAATCAAGGCAAGAACAATAAGACATGAGATCAAGGCATGGTTCGCTCTTAATTTCTACACGAGATCAAAGCATCAAGTAACTAGCAACAATGGCATTAGACTAAGTTCTTAATATGGTACTTTATAAGGACAAATCTATCATTGCACCTAATGCTCATGCAAAGCTACCTTATATGCTATGCATCTAGACTCAATCCTATATGGAATGCACAAAAGTTCAAAATTTTCAAAATTATTGAAAATGCATGAGACTCAAGATGCAAAAGGAAAATAAGACACAAAACACAAGGTTAGATACCGGTCCCTCCCCCAAACTTAAATCACAACGTCTCGGTGTGAAAGAAGTTCAAGAGAGAGACCAAAAACAAAAGATGAAATGCAAAGACTCAAAAGAAAAGAGATACTTACAAAGGAGGAGTGAGATTAGCGGAATGGAGATGGTGAAGAGAGGAGTGTGACACGTTGTTTCTCAAGCCCTCCTTCCGTTACATACCACGACCTTTGACCCAAAAGACCCTTATTGACTTGCTTGTTTTGTGTCTCAAGCTCGATAAGGGATAGGCTCGGGGAGGTCCCCAAGGGGCGCGTTTAACATCACTAGCTTGACGGTTGCTTCCTCATTGTCACTCCTTTCATAAAACTCACAAGAGAAGTGAAAAGATTAGCAACAAAAGAAAATAAAAAGCTCTAGTCTTAAGAAGAATCAAAATCCTAATGATCAATGCTAAACTTCCCCGGCAACGGCGCCAAATTGATAATAGGATTTTTACTAATCAATTACTCAAATCCCACTCATGTCATTGTAGTATTTGAGATATCGAACCACGGAGGTTAAGATTGAAGCACTAGGAATACATGAATCTTCCTAAGCTAGAGCAAATGTTTTTGGGTTTTTATGTTTTTAAACTAAAGAAAACAAATCCAAGAAAGAAAACAAAGATAGAAATGTGGATCATGAACTAAGCTATCAATGAGATGGATAACAATCAAACAATGAATCATTTGGAAGCATACTATCCTAGAACATGGAATTCACAATTATGACTAATCCACCGTCGTGGCACTAATCACTTTGTTAATCACCAAATCAAGAACAAACCATCGTTTGTGATAAGATGATTAACAAGCATTAATCTCAAATCCCACTTAGTTCACTAATCACCCTAGACATCAACTCTCATTGGCTAGGCATGAAAAGCTCACAAAAGGTTTGGTTCAAGCATTTCATCAAACACCTATCGGGCGTGAAATGCTTAAGCTCTAGCTTTGATCTCTCAATCCAAAACTAGCTTTAAGATTAACCTAGGTGAAGGATCTAACAAGATGCAACCTAAATCATCATCATCTAATCATCAAGACAATTAACAAATGAAGCCTAAACAATCAATGCACATTTATTCTTATGACATGGAACACGTTCACTTCCATGACACTAATCATTGTACGAATCATCTAAAGTCAGCATCCACCGATCACATAGATAATCCATAATTTACCACAAGTCCATTTAAGTCAACAATTCATCCTAAAGTCAGCATCCACCGATCACTTAGAATGAAAAGCATGCTTAGAAGTTTTCTAGACATTTCATCGAACACCTTGTGTGCTTGAAATGTCTAAGTTCTAGAAATGAGTTTTCAATTCAATTCTATCATTAAGATCCTTCCTAACATGAGAACAAATGCTAATCTAGTCCTAAGCATCAACAATCAACCATCAAACCATACAAATCAAGCAAAATCCAAAATCCAACAAAAAGGGGGCAAAAGCCTAAACATGAAGAACATAAAAGAAGAAGAAATAAAAATAAAGAAGATGCATTAATATAAAGATAAGGGTGAAGAAATCTTCTCTAGAGTGGCATTTGTATGAAGAACAATCAAAATTCCTCTCAAAATCATAAGGAGAGTTTGGGATAAAACCCAACACTAGAAAGAAGAAAACTTGGATCTAAAAAAAAGGGTTTTCAATATTTAAATGAGTTTGGGTCGGACCGGGTCAACCCGGAACAAACCAGGTCAAAACCCGGTCAAGTCTTTGGTACGTCTTCAGTGAATTGGTCATAACTCCCGAACCTGACATCCGAATGACCTGAATCTAACTCTTGTAGACAGCTAAATCGTCCCTCTACAACTCTTATGAATACCGTTCGAGTTGATTCATATCGGAATGCCTTCGTTTTTCCAGTTATTTGGACGGTGTCGTCTTCTCTCGGCCAGACGGACATACCTTCAGTAAATCCTTCGTATCTTCCTATCCATATGTCCAAATAACCCGATTCAAACTCCTATGTAAAGCTGATTCACTCCTCTACAACTTTGATGAAGACCACCGAGGCTAATTCGGAGTGGAGACCCTTCAATACCAATGTCACAAATCGGTATTGTACATCGGTACTAAGGGAATTTTCCCTCTGTTTCCACACCGAACAGTTGCACCGACCAGTGACCTCCGTATTGAAGAAACCGTTTCGGTCAGGTGGACCTGTCTCTGTTAAATCAGCCATATCTCTCAAAACACACGTCCGAATGACTTGATTCACACTCCTATGGACAAATAACTCACCCTTCTACAACTTCCATGAAGATCATTGAAGCTGATTCAGATCGGAAGGCTTCCGTCCAGCCACATCTTTCCGGCGTATCGGATGAGCTCTTCCTTCTCTTGATGCTCAACCACTTCAATCATCCCGTCTCCAAAACACCTAAAAACACTTCAAATGAATGCAAGAACTCACTAGGACCTAATGTAAATGTCCTAAACTCTAAATGAGACCTAAATGCAAGACAAAACCGTGATTATGCATGCAAATGGCACAAAACTCTAAGTAAAATGTATGCTTAAACATGTAAAATGCATGAATATCAATTCCCCCAAACTTAAACATTTGCTTGTCCTCAAGCAAACAAGAATAGGCAAAGGAAGAAGAATAGAATATGGGAGCTCAAATCCGAAAGTGCCATAAAAAGAATCCGAGCCCAATGTCCAAGTTGCAAACTTCTTGATGCGATCAACCAACTTACTCAAAAGTGACTAGCCATACTTATCCTCACATGACTTCTTGTGTGCTTGAAATGTCTAAGTTCTAGAAATGAGTTTTCAATTCAATCCTATCATTAAGATCCTTCCTAACATGAGAACAAATGCTAATCTAGTCCTAAGCATCAACAATCAACCATCAAACCATACAAATCAAGCAAAATCCAAAATCCAACAAAAAGGGGGCAAAAGCCTAAACATGAAGAACATAAAAGAAGAAGAAATAAAAATAAAGAAGATGCATTAATATAAAGATAAGGTTGAAGAAATCTTCTCTAGAGTGGCATTTGTATGAAGAACAATCAAAATTCCTCTCAAAATCATAAGGAGAGTTTGGGATAAAACCCAACTCTAGAAAGAAGAAAACTTGGATCTAAAAAAAAGGGTTTTCAATATTTAAATGAGTTTGGGTCGGACCGGGTCAACCCGGAACAAACAGGGTCAAAACCCGGTCAAGTCTTTGGTACGTCTTCAGTGAATTGGTCATAACTCCTGAACCTGACATCCGAATGACCTGAATCTAACTCTTGTAGACAGCTAAATCGTCCCTCTACAACTCTTATGAATACCGTTCGAGTTGATTCATATCGGAATGCCTTCGTTTTTCCAGTTATTTGGACGGTGTCGTCTTCTCTCGGCCAGACGGACATACCTTCAGTAAATCCGTCGTATCTTCCTATCCATATGTCCAAATAACCCGATTCAAACTCCTATGTCAAGCTGATTCACTTCTCTACAACTTTGGTGAAGACCACCGAGGCTAATTCGGAGTGGAGACCCTTCAATACCGATGTCACAAATCGGTATTGTACATCGGTACTAAGGGAATTTTCCCTCTGTTTCCACACCGAACAGTTGCACCGACCAGTGACCTCCGTATTGAAGAAACCGTTTCGGTCAGGTGGACCTGTCTCTGTTAAATCAGCCATATCTCTCAAACCACACGTTCGAATGACTTGATTCCAACTCCTATGGACAGATAACTCACTCTTCTACAACTTCCATGAAGATCATTGAAGCTGATTCAGATCGGAAGGCTTCCGTCCAGCCACATCTTTCCGGCATATCGGATGAGCTCTTCCTTCTCTTGATGCTCAACCACTTCAATCATCCCAAATGTCTCCAAAACACCTAAAAACACTTCAAATGAATGCAAGAACTCACTAGGACCTAATGTAAATGTCCTAAACTCTAAATGAGACCTAAATGCAAGACAAAACCGTGATTATGCATGCAAATGGCACAAAACTCTAAGTAAAATGTATGCTTAAACATGTAAAATGCATGAATATCAATTCCCCCAAACTTAAACATTTTCTTGTCCTCAAGCAAACAAGAATAGGCAAAGGAAGAAGAATAGAATATGGGAGCTCAAATCCGAAAGTGCCATAAAAAGAATCCGAGCCCAATGTCCAAGTTGCAAACTTCTTGATGCGATCAACCAACTTACTCAAAAGTGACTAGCCATACTTATCCTCACATGACTTACATTCGAATCTTAACCTACACAAACTTTCAAATCCTCCAACCCCTTGACATTGATTAAGTGTAATAAGCATTAATCATGTTTATGCAAGATCAAATGAATTCGTTTGGCTAAGGGTTAGGTTATGAGATGAAGATGATATCATTATCATGCATGGGTAATCAAGTATAAGGATCTCTCATGGAAAGAGAAAACTTTAGCAAAATGCTAAAGGTAAAAGGCAACCTATGCATACAAGGGAGAATTCTCATCTACCCAAATGCCTAGAGTGTCTCTAACCTAAAGCCTTCTAACCCGTTTGTGCCCACATCCTAAGCTACCCTTTTCATCTTAAGGTATTTGCCTTCTTAAACCCACACATGCTTCTTGTCCTTTCACTTCACATTCTTCTCATTCGGGAATCAACTTCTTCTTCCTTGTTCTCATGGTTTGGTGCTTCTTTGTTGTGACTTAGCTCTCCTTTTTCTTCATTTTTGTTCACGCCTCTTTTTCTTCTTTGATGCTTTGGCCTTTTCGGCTTTCTTCTTTTTCTTTGGATCTCTTGAGGCTATCTTATTCTTAGAGCTAGTCTTATAATTTTGCACCAACCAATCTATAAATTCGATCCCCTTTTTCCTTCACCTTATTCATCTTTTCCATTCCACAATCTATTCCAAACACATCCGTTCACCAAATTTCCTAACCGTTCCCCCAAACTTAAACCAAGAACCGCCAACCTATCTAGCCTATTCCTAGATTAACTCCGTGATGATGGAGCTAAATCTACATGAAAATTCCTCCTTGTCGCCTTAAACCTAACACTTTTTGCCAAGTTTGCTCGAAATAAGGCCTCACCAATCACACACGAATATCAATGGCTAGAAAGAAGGTTGAGGTTAGGGTAGGGGAAACCATTCCAATGATGGGATATGGCTACTTGGATAAACAAGAGTGGTGAAAGGGAAAAGATTATCCAAATATGTATGAAGTGGTCCACGATTTCATTCAAAAATGCATGAACACAATATTTACAAGTCAAAATTAAGGTTATCACTTATATGGGGTTGAATTCAAGTCAAGGTTTGCTTTAATCAAGGCAAGAACAATAAGACATGAGATCAAGGCATGGTTCGCTCTTAATTTCTACACGAGATCAAAACATCAAGTAACTAGCAACAATGGCATTGGACTAAGTTCTTAATATGGTACTTTACAAGGACAAATCTATCATTGCTCCTAATGCTCATGCAAAGCTACCTTATATGCTATGCATCTAGACTCAATCCTATATGGAATGCACAAAAGTTCAAAATTTTCAAAATTATTGAAAATGCAAGAGACTCAAGATGCAAAAGGAAAATAAGACACAAAAGACAAGGTTAGATACCGGTCCCTCCCCCAAACTTAAATCACAACGTCTCGGTGTGAAAGAAGTTCAAGAGAGAGACCAAAAACAAAAGATGAAATGCAAAGACTCAAAAAGAAAAGAGATACTTACAAAGGAGGAGTGAGATTAGCGGAATGGAGATGGTGAAGAGAGGAGTGTGACACATTGTTGCTCAAGCCCTCCTTCCGTCACATACCACGAGCTTTGACCCAAAAGACCCTTATTGACTTGCTTGTTTTGTGTCTCAAGCTCAACAAGGGATAGGCTCGGGGAGGTCCCCAAGGGGCGCGTTTAACGTCACTAGCTTGACGGTTGCTTCCTCATTGTCACTCCTTTCATGAAACTCACAAGAGAAGTGAAAAGATTAGCAACAAAAGAAAATAAAAAGCTCTAGTCTTAAGAAAAAACAAAATCCTAATGATCAATGCTAAACTTCCCCGGCAACGGCGCCAAATTGATAATAGGACTTTTACTAATCAATTACTCAAATCCCACTCATGTCATTGTAGTATTTGAGATATCGAACCACGGAGGTTAAGATTGAAGCACTAGGAATACATGAATCTTCCTAAGCTAGAGCAAATGTTTTTGGGTTTTTATGTTTTTAAACTAAAGAAAACAAATGCAAGAAAGAAAACAAAGATAGAAATGTGGATCATGAACTAAGCTATCAATGAGATGGATAACAATCAAACAATGAATCATTTGGAAGCATACTATCCTAGAACATGGAATTCACAATTAGGACTAATCCACCATCGTGGCACTAATCACTTTGTTAATCACCAAATCAAGAATAAACCATCGTTTGTGATAAGATGATTAACAAGCATTAATCTCCAATCCCACTTAGTTCACTAATCACCCTAGACATTAACTCTCATTGGTTAGGCATGAAAAGCTCACAAAAGGTTTGGTTCAAGCATTTCATCGAACACCTATCGGGCGTGAAATGCTTAAGCTCTAGCTTTGATCTCTCAATCCAAAACTAGCTTTAAGATTAACCTAAGTGAAGGATCTAACAAGATGCAACCTAAATCATCATCATCTAATCATCAAGACAATTAACAAATGAAGCATAAACATTCAATGCACATTTATTCTTATGACATGGAACGTTTTCAAGTCGACTAGTTCACTTCCATGACATTAATCATTGTACGAATCATCTAAAGTCAGCATCCACCGATCACTTAGATAATCCATAATTTACCACAAGTCCATTTAAGTCAACAATTCATCCTAAAGTCAGCATCCACCGATCACTTAGAATGAAAATCATGCTTAGAAGTTTTCTAGACATTTCATCGAACACCTTGTGTGCATGAAATGTCTAAGTTCTAGAAATGAGTTTTCAATTCAATCCTATCATTAAGATCCTTCCTAACATGAGAACAAATGCTTATCTAATCCTAAGCATCAACAATCAACCATCAAACCATCCAAATCAAGCAAAATCCAAAATCCAACAAAAAGGGGGCTAAAGCCTAAACATGAAGAACATATAAGAAGAAGAAATAAAAATAAAGAAGATGCATTAATATAAAGATAAGGGTGAAGAAATCTTCTCTAGAGTGACATTTGTATGAAGAACAATCAAAATTCCTCTCAAAATCATAAGGAGAGTTTGAGATAAAAACCAACTCTAGAAAGAAGAAAACTTGGATCTAAAAAAAAAGGTTTTCAATATTTAAATGAGTTTGGGTCGGACCGGGTCAACCCGGAACAAACCGGGTTTTGACCCGGTCAAGTCTTTGGTACGTCTTCAGTGAATTGGTCATAACTCCTGAACCTGACATCCGAATGACCTGAATCCAACTCCTGTAGACAGCTAACTCGTCCCTCTACAACTCTTATGAAGACCGTTCGAGTTGATTCTTAACGGAATGCCTTCGTTTTGCCGGTTATTTGGACGGTGTCGTCTTCTCTCGGCCAGACGGACATACCTTCAGTAAATCCTTCGTATTTCCCTATCCATATGTCCAAATAACCCGATTCAAACTCCTGTGTAAAGCTGATTCACTCTTCTACAACTTTGGTGAAGACCACCGAGGCTAATTCGGAGTGGAGACCCTTCAATACCGATGTCACAAATCGGTATTGTACATCGGTACTAAGGGAATTTTTCCTCTGTTTCCACACCGAGCAGTTGCACCGACCAGTGACCTCCGTATTGAAGAAACCGTTTCGGCCAGGCGGACCTGTTTCTGGTAAATCAGCCATATCTCTCCAACCACACGTACGAATGACTTGATTCCAACTCCTATGGACAGATAACTCACTCCTCTACAACTTCCATGAAGATCATTGAAGCTTATTCAGATCGGAAGGCTTCCGTCCAGCCATAGCTTTCCGGCGTATCGGATGAGCTCTTCCTTCTCTTGATGCTCAACCACTCCAATCATCCCAAATGTCTCTTTCTTAAGCTTCTATTACACGTGGGACTCTTTCTTAAGCTTCTATTACACATGGGATTGTGTAATTTAAGTTTGGGGGAGGGTCTTTGTGTTATTTAACTTTGTGTCTTGTGATCTTATTTTGCCATTTGCATCTTGAGTCTCATGCATATCATGCATTTTCAATAAATTTGAAATTTTTTGAACTTTTATGCATTCCATATAGGATTGAGTCTAGATGCAAGCATATTATGTAGCTTTGCATGAGCATTAGGAGCAATGATAGATTTATCTTTGTAAAATATCATATTTAGAGCTTGATTCAATGCCCTCGTTGCTTGTTGTTTGATGCTTTTGATCTCGTGTTGAAATCAAGGATGAACCATATTTCGATATTGCGTTTCATTACTAGGGTCCTAGCTAAAGCAAGTCTTGATTTGATTTCAATCCTACCTAAGTGAAAACCATAATTTTGACATTGAAATATCATGCTTGTGCATTGCATAGTAAATTCATGGTTACCATATACATACTTGGGCTCTCTTATCCTTTTCACCACTCTTTTGCTAGTCCAACTAGCCGATTCCCATCATTGGAACGGTTCACCATACCTTTAACCTACCCTCCTTTCAAGCCAAAATCTTTAGTGTGCGTATGTGAGGCCTAATTTTTCGAGTAAGCTTGGCAAAAAGTGTTGAGTTTAGGGCGACAAGGATAGGATTGCATGTAGATCTAGCCGAACATAAAAGGCTAGACTAGGCTAGGCTCGTGGGAAAGGGAAGTTTTGGGTTTGGTGTGAACGAAAATGTGTGACTAATAGAATTGTGGATAAGAAGGAAATGGGTTCAAAAGAAGGAAGTGAAGGTGATAGGGGAATGCAATATTGTGATGTGGTTAGTGCAAGTTATCAAGAATAGCTCTTAGTGATAATTATAGCCTCATAGAAACAAATGAAAAAGCCAAAAATTGGCTAAAGCATCAATTGGTAAATGATGAGGCAAGGCAATGAAAAAGAAAGAAAGAAGAGCTAAAGAAACAACAAAAAGAAGCACGAAACCACAAGATTCAATCGAGAAAAGAAATTCCCCAACTGAGAAAAGATGAAGTGGAAGAAGAAGTTCAAGTATGGGGAGTGAAAGCAAAAAGGCCAAGTGAGAAAATGGTAGCTTAGGATGAGAACTTCATGGGTAGATATGCTAGGATTAGGGATGATTTAGGCATTGGATAGATGTAAGTCTATCCTTGTATCCTTGAAAAGGGTAGCTAAAGCTTGCTCATTCATTGAGGGATCTCTTGCATTGGTGAAACCCCATACATTTGAGATAATCTTAGTCTCAAAACCTTTACCCTAGCCAAATGAATTCACTTGCCTTGCATGAGCATGATTCACTTGAACCAAATAATGAATGTTAAAGGATTGGATGATATTGATGCTTCTATATGTTAAGGCTTGAATTTGATTCGTATAAGGAAGGATATGGCTAGCTCTTTTTGAGTAGACTTGTTTGATCGCATCTTAGAGCTAGTGATATATCATGGTTTTTACCCCATTTAAGCCATGATATAAGTCTGTTTTATCGAGTCTTTATTCTATTATAGAGTCGTTTATAGTCTTTTACAGGTTTTAGCACGTTTGGAGCTTAATTGGAGTTTTTGGAGGATTCTGGAGCATTTTGGGAGAAAAGGAGCAGAGTCATGCAGAGACGTCAGAAGTTTTGCATTCGTTGAAGAACTTCCCACCGATGGATTGAGCTGAAATTTGGACACAAGACATATCAATGGATTAACTTTCATTTGGAAGTGGTTTAAGGCCATTCTAAACGGTGCGATCGAAAGTTATGCCAGTTTTCGTGAAGACAGTCCAGTCTGTCGATCGACACTGTACAGTATCGACCGACACCAGTCCAGTATCGACCGATACCAACTGCGCGCAGACGGGGAAAAACGTGATTTTACAAGTTTAAAGACCCTGCAACTTGGTCCAGAAGACTTTATTAATTACAGAAAAGGCCCATAACGTGTTTTAGGTTATTTATAGGAATTTTACAGCCACTTTTAGGCTATGCTTTTTATACTTTGATTTTATTTTCGTTGAGAGAAGCAAGTCTGAATCTCCCTTCGTCCGAGATCAGATCTCAAAACCTCTTGTTACTATTTTATTGATGATTTTTTCAAACATGTTGATTGTTTCATTCTCCATGTCTGAGTAGATCCACTTTATGTTTAGGGTTTTCTCATAAAGGTTTTCTCTGAATGCTAGGTTAATTATCTGTTTAGGATTCACCATCTGAATTAGTTCTTCATCTTAGGTTGTGTTCAAAGCTAATTCTAGGTTGACGAATCTGGAACTTAGATCTTAGGATAATTGATTAGGCACGACAATGCGATTAATTACCTGATAGAACCTTAGGTGAGCAAATTGATTATTCGCAAAGAGATTTGGTCTAATTGATTTGTGAACATATCAAACCTGAACTTTAAAGCTCACTACAAGAAATATGGGCATTGGTAGCAGTTCATTGTAGCACTAATTCACTAACTGCTACCAAAAGTGCCAAAATCGGATCTAGACTCTATCGTAACATTAGATTCGCGCTAAGAAAAAATTTCATTAAGCGGGAATCCGAAAATGTCTTTCGTAGCTGGAAATTCATTTTAGAGCCAAAACACTTAGCCAAATTTCACTTTTGGCACCAAAATATTTTGTCTTGGTAGAAATAGTTTTTTTTTGCCGAAGTCATTTCCTTCTTCTAAAGAAAAAAAAAACTCATTATCTTCATTCTCTCTATCTTCTTCTTCATTGTTTTCTTTGAATCGATCTCTTCATTGTTTCGTACATATCTCTTCTTCGTTTGTCGATTTCAATCGCACAGAAACTAAAAACTCTAGAGGTCGTCGACCTAGATCTGGGAAAGCTGAGGAAGGTGAAGCAAGGGGAGTGAGATGAACTCGTCACCGGCGATGGATCCAGATGCTCAAGCTGTCGTGAATCGAGAGCTCAATCCGAGAGCCCAAGCCACATCGAATACGAGATCTCAATATGAGAGTTCAAGTCGAAATGAGGTAACTGGTGTTTCGAATTTTCTGTCTCGATTTGATTTTGTGGGCTTAGGGTTCTTAATTATTCTTCTCTTTCATTGTTATGGGTATGTTCACTAATTTTCTGGGTTTGGTTTTGATTTTGGTTTATCCCGGGTAAACCCTGTCAAGCGATTCTCTCCATGTGGGATTTCAAGCTTCTCGGTCTGATGCTTTGTGTAAAGCTCGTGAATTTGAGATTGCCTGGTCGTTGATTTTTGATCGGGTGAGAAGCGATGAAGGATCTGATTTGGTTTCTGCAGATACGTTTGTCGTTTTGATCAGACGGTATGCTCGTGCTGGTATGCAGATTTCTTGTAGCTTCAATAATGGAGAGTGAAGCTCAATTCCAGCTAACTTAGTGATAGAATCTGTGTGAGTTTTGCCTTTAATCGATCTAGTTTTGCGAATTTGCTTGTAGGTATGGTGCAACAAGCTATACGGGCTTTTGAATTCGCTAGAAGTTATGATCCGGTTTCGAAATCAGCTTCGGAACTTAAATTGCTGGAAGTTTTGCTAGATGCCCTTTGTAAAGAAGGACATGTTAGAGAAGCCTCAATGTATTTAGAGAGAAGACGAAGGATGGATCCGAATTGGGTTCCCTCTGTTCGGATTTTCAACATCTTATTGAATGGATGGTTCCGTTCAAGAAAACTGAAGCAGGCAGAGAACCTATGGGGATTTCAAGTTTATTCAATTCTGTAAATCCTGTCAAGCGATTCTCTCCATGTGGGATTTCAAGTTTATCCCGAGTTCGGAATTTGTTGAGGAATCGTCGATGGAGTGATAGATTTGGTTAAGGAGAGAGGAGGAGAAGGAAGGATGACGATAAGGAGGAAGAACAACAATTTTTTGTATTTTTTATTTGTAATAATAACTAAAATTAATTTTTAATTAAAAATAATTGATTTTTAACGGGTTTAAATTTTGTTGTTAACGGAGTCAACTATTCCGTTTAAAAAATCGGCAGCGCGTACTCGGGATCCATTTCTCTTAATGTGTAAATACAAATTTCAAAATTATAAATAAAAGAAGAATTAAGTTTTGAATATTTAATTTAGGGTTTAGGGCATTAGCGTTTAGGGTTTAGGTTATGTGAAATATAATTTTCGAGTTTGATTTAGTGTATAGGGTTTAGGGTTAGGTTTAGTCTATATGATTTAGGGTTTGAAATATAGTGTATAGGGTTTAAGATTTGAAATTTTTGATATATTTTATATTATAAGTGTTGGATTTTAGTTTTGAGTATATATAATAATTAAATTATTGGTTTAGAGTTTTAAAATTATTGTTTTGTTTTTTTGGTTTATGATTTAATTTGTATCATTAAGAGTTTAAACTTTAAGATTTAGAGTTTATGATTTAGGGTTTGGAGTTTAGGTTTAGGGTATAGGGTTTGGGGTTCGGGGTTTAGGTTTAAGGTTTAGAGTTTATTATTTAGGGTTTGGGGTTGGGTTTGGGGTTCGGGGTTTGGGGTTAATGGTTTAGGGCATTGGAGTATAGGGTTTATGATTTTCACTTGAAACATATTTTTCCATTTGTCAATTAACAAAAGAAAATACAATAAAATTATTGTTTCATACTGTAAAAACATATTTGGGGTTTAGGTTTAAGGTTTAGGGTAACCATACACAACACAAAATTTAAAATAAAAAATAATTAGAAGAATTTTCGAGTTTGATTTAGTGTATAGGGTTTAGGGTTAGATATAGTCTCTAGGATTTAGGGTTTGAAATACATGTTTTCTTGAGTTTCATGTATACCACAATAGACTTAGTGTATAAGGTTTATAGTTTGATTTAGTGCATAGGGTTTATGGTTTGATTTAGTGTATAAACAGAACAATTCTTTGAGTTTGAATTAGTGTATAGGGTTTAGGATTTATAGTATTGGAGTATAGTGTTAATGATTCACGTTTGAAACATATTTTTCATATTTGTCAATTACAAAAAAATATAAATCTTATACTCAAATATATTCATTTTTAAAATCTTAAAACCCCAATTCCTAAATCCTAAATTATGAACTATAAATCTTAGATTTTAGATTTAAACATCAAAATTAAATAAAAAACTATATTATCAAATGAAAGCTTATGATTGGTTAATCCATAGTCACAAGGATTCTACTTTTGTTTTAATATCAACCGTTGATGATATTCAATCCAACGGACATTAATCTTCTCCTTTTTTTTCTCCTATTCGTCTCTTCGTCTTCTCTCTTCTTTCTCTCTCGATCCCTCTCACGGTGGTTCATCTCTCGATCCATCCATGTCTCTCCGAAGAACTCGTCTTATCTACTCCTCTTCTCTTCTTATTCATTCTGCCGGCGAAATCGAGTTTATTGGCCGAATCCGACGCGGTCTTCCTTCTTATCCTGGATTCGGTTTCCGCGTAGCAAGGCTCGATTCCGTCTCCAAGCAGAGTATCTCTGGATTCGCTTGTCGTTCTCTCTCTCTCCAGCAATTCTGATCTGAAGCTCATTATTGTTTGCATCCCAGGCAAAATCTTCAGGTAACACCGAAGACCACAATGAAAATTTGTCATTTGTTTTTACTTTTTTTGGAGATTTTTTCCCTAATCTGTATTTTTGATGTTGAACAAATTCTCTCCGCAATCTTAATTCTCTAAAAAATTCCGACAATCTTACCAAATGTTATTTTGTTTTTGTCTGTTTTGATCTGGGACTTTAAAGCTCGATTCTCAAAAAACAGGATTATTTAAAGCTCGATTTTTCATTGCAAGGTGAAGAATCCTGTTTTAGAACAGAACATAGACTGTTGACTTTAGAGGTTAGATCTCTAGCTGATTATCTGCATCCGGATTCGATTGTTCTCATTTCTGAATTTAAAGTTTTTGCACGAATCAATCAGATTTGATAAAGAGGAGGATAAGGATTTCGAGAAAGATGATGAACATACTTTAGAGTCAAAGAACGCGGTATTGCTCTTTCTCTCTCAATGTCTTTTGCTGCACTGCAATACTTTGACAGTGATACTGTAACAATCAATTTAGAATTCAAAAGTTTATTACCAACTGTGTACATTAGATCTTAAGATGAGGAAATCTGTTATTTTGCAGGTATGCCCTGTTTGATCTCTAAAAGTGGGAGTTGATATCGTAGCGCACATAACGCTTCACCACGGGAGTTTATTCAAGATATCCTTCATTACCATTTTCTTTTTTGGTCACATTTTTATCATTTTCTATACTTACAGATTTTCTTAGTTCTTACCATGGAACCATGTTGCTATGTTGAATTCCTTAATGAGTTCCTACATGCAGAGAAAGAGGAAATCACGGAAAAGCAGTTCAAACTCTACGCTTTCCCTTCTTCGGAGAGAGCTTAAAGAAGGAGATCTACAAAGGTTGTTAGGACTTTCTTCTCGTAATGGTTCTGCTGCAGCAAGTGGAACCAATTTAAGTACCAATTTTTTGTTTTTGACTTGGTTTGATGGTTACATGTTCTCTTTTGGAGTTCATGTTTTTTTATGTATTGACTTTGTTTGCTTTGGATCTTTAATGTAAAATCAACTGCTATTTTATGATTTAATTGTGCTTTATTAGAGTAAATTATTATTGCTATAATAGGTGCATAATTTATTATTGCTATAATAGGTGCATGATAGATTGATAGCCATCGAAAACTGCATGATAGCCCTGAAAATATGTTATTATAATTTATACTATAACAAGGAAATATCGCCATGGAAAATTGCATGATAGCACGAAAAATATGTCATAATATCTTATATTAAAGCACGGAAATATCGCCATGAAAAACTGCATGATAGCATGAATCATGTGTTATAAAATAATTTCCGATAACTTTTATATAACGCTACAATATGTCAATTTATTATAGCATTAAATAAAACGCTATGGTAGGGGGGGGGGTCTATTATAGCTGCGGCTGACATAGCGTTCATGGAAACGCTACGAAATCCATATGGTAGCGTTTTCAGTGTGCTATTAATGCCGATATTTCTTGTAGTGGCTGATTTAGACTTTAGGATTCGTAAAGAGATTTGGAATTCCTAGGATTTAGATTTAGATAGTTTTCGCAACGAGAGTTGGTTAGCTATATTTTAGTGATTTGAGTTCAAGAACTGCGCTAAAACTGAATCTTGATTAGTTAGTTTATCTGCATTCATTGATTTCCTGAGAAATACCCTGGGCCTATATTCTCTCCATTGATTTACAACACTTTTAATTTACGTAATTGCTTTCAATACCATTGACACTTAGCGTAATTCAACATCTAGAATCTATTGTGTGTCTCCTTGAGTCTTTGTGGATTCGGTCCCTAGCTATACTACGACTACTGCTTTAGTACTGTTAGGGTATTAATTTGAGCATACCAAATTTGGCACCGTTGCCGGGGACTCAATTTCGCCTTTAGATTTTAGCTGTCGAGTTTCGACTAAGTCCGTCAGTATCGATCGATACTCACTAGTATCGGTCGATACTCCGGCGATTTCTTTGTTGATATCGATCGATACCCTCCAGTGTCGATCGATACTCAACATAATTTTGTTTGGTTACTTACGTGCCTTGTCTAGTGTTTTGTTTGCAGGTGTATGCCTGTTCGTGAAACAAGGAGCAACAAGAGCACTCAACTAGTTGAACTGTCATTGGAACAGCTAGCACTTGTGGAACGCACAAACAGAAAGACCAAGCAAACATCAGGGATGAATAACTCAGTGGTTTTAAGAGCTGATGAGGCTGGGATTATGAGAGACCAAGAGGGTCATGTGTGCAATGAGAGAGGGTAGCGACTTGATGAAGCTGGAAACGTCGTTGTCCCTGCTCCTGTTATTGAGATTATCGGGCTAGCTGGGCGCACCAACGTTGGGAATGCTGCAGGTGATCGAGCTAGGACGCTTGGCGAGCATAACAGACCTGATCAGTTCTATGCCAATCGATCTGCGATTCGCATCCCAACTTTTCAGAGGAACGATTTCGAGCTGAAGCCTGCGTTCTATGCTCTCGTGAGTCAGAGTCCTTTCCATGGCCTACCTCATGAGCATCCCATGGATCATATCGAAATGTTCGAAGATTTGGTCACTGGTATGAAGTACAATGGAGTGCCCAATGAGTACCTTTTCTGCAAACTCTTCCCGTACTCTCTTGGTGGAGATGCTGCTTATTGGCTGAAGCAGTTGACTCCAAGTTCACTAACTACATGGGAAGAGACCAAGAATGCATTCATGTGCAATTTCTATGATGATGCAAGGTCTGAAGAGCTCAGGAACAAAATTTTCCAGTTTTCTCAAGGTCCAACAGAGGGACTCAAGGCTGCTTGGATTCGCTTCAAATCTTATCAGAGAGATTGTCCGCCCCATGGGTTCAATCAGGTTCAGCTGCTGGGTACTTTCTACAGAGGAATCGATTGGAGGTACCAGATGGCTTTGGATACTGCGAGTAATGGGAACTTCAACACCAGGTATCCAGATGATGCAGTTGTGCTAATTGAGAACTTGGCGTCTAGCAATAGCACCAAGAATGCTGATTTCGAGCGGAAGAAGCAAGCTGGAGGAATTGATGGATCTCAGATTGCTGAAGTTCAAGCCAAGCTGGATTTCCTGATCGGGAAGAATCAGAAAGCAGTCCACTTTGCTGCTGAGAATGAAGTAGAAGATGTTAACTATGTTGGTGGTTCTGTATTTCAGGGTCAGCAATTTGGGTACAACAACAACCGAAACTTCAGCAACAACACTCGCAATTACGGGAATTCTTCGTACCAGCCCATCCCTCCAAAGTCCACAGACAATAAGATGGAATCCATGCTTGAGCAGATTCTTCAGGGACAGCAATAACTGCAAGTGGATTTCAATGGGAAAATTGACCATATGTATACTGATCTAAATGGGAAGATTGACCATCTCAATGGGAAAATCGAAGCTCTCAATACCAATCAAAGGATACTGGAAACACAAGTAGCTCAGACTGCAGCAAATGTCAAGGGAAAGACGGTTCATTCACACAATGCTCACGTCAATGCAATCACTTCAACTGCAGAAAATTTCGATGAGGATCCTGAAATCACCAGAGTATCGATCGATACACCCTTGTATCGATCGATACCAGCCCAGACACTTGCTCGAATGGATCCAAAAACCTGTGTATCGATCGATACTCCCATGGTGTCGATCGATACTCAGGCGATTTCTGAGAAGACAACTGAGACTTCGACTGTGGTACCTCAAGTAGTAGCAGAACGAGTCTATATACCCAGGATACCCTATCCTATGCCTCGTATTATGACAAGGAAGGAATGGGAGGATGCCAGATGCAAGGCTTTGTTGGATAAATCAGTTGTGGAGCATCCTTTTAATGATGACAAATCTGCCAGGGATGATTCAAGAACAAGAGTATCGATCGATACCCTACCTGGTGTCGATCGATACCCCTCGCAGAATGAGGCAGAAACTGTGAAAACACCTGATTTGATTGCAGAAAGAGTTCGCAAGCCCAAGAAGCAGAATCCTATTCCTAAACACCTCAGAGATCCTATCACTCCAAAGCAGCTACGTGGCTTTGAGAAGAGGGTACGAAGGATTCCCCACTCGTTCACTTTTGAAGAAGCTCTAGAGGATTGGCCTCTGCTGAGTCACTTCAAGGATTGCAGAGAAACTGAGGAAGAGATCAAGGCACTCTTCATTAAGGCCAGAGGTACACCTCCACTGAGACAGTTGACGAAGAGGGAAGACCCATGGATCTTCTCAGTTCCATGCTCTATCTATAGAGTTGAATTCAAAGAGTCTCTCGTTGACTCAGGAGCCTGCGTCAATGTTATGTCCAGGGCAATTGCAGAGAGACTGGGAGCTGATATTCAACCTCCAAAGACATCTATCACGTTCGCGAACGATTCCACCTCTCTTCCATATGGGGCAATCGCTGATTTGATAATCACAATAGGAGATTGCCTGGTTCCTACTGATTTTCAGGTTGTAGAGATGAATGCAAAATCTCGTACGCAGTTGATTCTCGGAAGACCGTTCATGGCTACGGTTGGTGCGATTATGGACACACCCAGCAAGCGCATCTCATTCTCATACATTGACAAGGAGGTGTACTACACAGCCATCCCTAGAGGAACTCCCACACGTATCTCTTGCATCGATGCTGTAATAGGAGCGACGTTGATATCATATCCTTTGGAAGAGCCTCCTGATGAGCCTACTGTCGCAGACATTTCAGCTAAACCGCCCTGCATTCCCAAGGAAGTTGTCAAGAAGGCTAAAGCAAAGAAGAAGAAGGCCAAGAGCAAAAAGGTCGAGAATCCCCATGTCACTTTAATTCCTCAGAAGAGTGATGGGAATTCGATTGAGTATAAGGTCAAGTGCAAAGGAGCCTAGAAACCATTCTCTAATGCTAGAGTACTTCTTACTTCTGAGCTGAAAGAGAAGGGAAAAGAGTTCGTGGAAGGCATGCTGAGCAGAACTCTGACGTTAGCGATGTCAAGTTGTGGAGCCTGTTTTGGTGCAAGCTCTCACTCTTATCCAGCCTGAAGGGCGTTACAGTCAAGCTATTGACGTTAAACGAGCGCTTGGTGGGAGGCAACCCACTGGTGAGTCTGTTTTTGAGTCGTTTTTCTTTTTATTTTCGTTCGTTTTGTGTTTGTGTCAGGATAAACAAGGAGCAAAACTCGAAATCGCCAAAGTGTCGATCGATACCCTTCAGTATCGATCGATACCCTACGCAATTGAGAAAGGTTCATGTCGATTTAAGCCTGTATCGATCGATACAGGCTGTGTGTCGGTCGATACTCTATGTTCCAGCAAGGTAACTTCTTGTTTTCCCAATTTTATTCTGTTAATTTGTTTTTTTTTCACTGACTCTAGGCTAGATAACAATGGGGACAGTGTTGTTCAGGTCTGGGGGAGGTGTCTGCTGACATTGTGTTTGTTTTTCTTAGAGTCATAAAATAAAAAAATTATCGTTTTATTGAGTCAAAACTTGTTGGAGATGATGATCCTGTGCTTGAACCTATTGATTTGATTTTGTTTTTGAGTGTACAGTGTTACAGGATCAGTTCTAGATCGACTAATGAAAAATCCAAGGACTGACCAGTTGACTAGAAAACATCCATGTCTCCAGCAGAGTTCTTCTGAAGCCTGAGCCAAATTTTTGCACTTCATCAATGTGGTTAGTGTTTTTAGAGCTTGATTCATCATTCATACCTGATAAAGGAACCCATGTGTTTAGAGTTATGGTATCTCTCTCTCCTGTTATAAGTTGATAAATAAGAGCATAAAAGATTGAAATGATTTTCTTCTGAGTAGAGGGTTAGGAAAATTTCCAGCGATCCCATTATTCTACTTAAGAGGGAATCATCACACAAAGGTTGAAAGCGAGGCTAGGATTGTCCTATGATGCCATTATTCGCCTACATCCTTTGATACATAGAGAGGGAAGAACAGGGGATTTGGTGGCAAACACCATCAATACTCGCGTCTCATACCTTGATGTGTATATGCAAAGCTGAAAATAAAAGAAAGAACATAATAAGAAATAAGTCTGGGGAGAGAAATTGATACAAAAGTGTGAAAAGGGTGGTTCCTTGTCATGATATTGTCTGGTAAAGAATCTAGAAGGTTCTTGAACATTGGCTGCAGCGATGAAACTGGCGATGAGGGCTTTATTTGAACAATGCTGTGGGATAATGTGTGGAGTCTGGGAAAGCTGCGAATGTCTACGGAGAAGTACATGGTGGTTAGATCAAAAGCTGATTAGGTGACATTTGGGTACTTGGAAAAAGGGTCATTTTAACGTTTCAAGAGCAGGTGAGTCTCTACGTTTTCAAACCTCTTTCTCTGGTTTAGTCTTCTATTTGCTTGAGGGCAAGCAAATGCTAAGTCTGGGGGAGTTGATATATCATGGTTTTTACCCCATTTAAGCCATGATATAAGTCTGTTTTATCGAGTCTTTATTCTATTATAGAGTCTTTTAGAGTTTTTTACTGGTTTTAGCACGTTTGGAGCTTAATTGGAGTTTTTGGAGGATTCTGGAGCATTTTGGGAGAAAAGGAGCAGAGACGTCAGAAGTTTGTCATTCGTTGAAGAACTTCCCACCGATGGATTGAGTTGAAATTTGGACACAAGACAGATCAATGGATTAGCTTTCATTTGGAAGTGGTTTAAGGCCATTCTAAACGGTGCGATCGAAAGTTAAGCCAGTTTTCGTGAAGATAGTCCAGTCTGTCGATCGACACTGTACAGTATCGACCGACACCAGTCCAGTATCGACCGATACCAACTGCAGACGGGGAAAACGTTATTTTACAAGTTTAAAGACCCTGCAACTTGGTCCAGAAGACTTTATTAATTACAGAAAAGGCCCAGAACGTGTTTTAGGTTATTTATAGGGATTTTACAGCCACTTTTAGGCTAAGCTTTATTTTACTTTGATTTTACTTTGGTTTGAGAGAGACAAGTCTGAATCTCCCTTCGTCCGAGATAAAATCTCAAAACCTCTTGTTACTATTTTATTGATGATTTATTCAGTTATGTTGATTGCTTCATTCTCCATGTCTTAGTAGATCCACTTTAGGTTCAGGGTTCTCATAAGGGTTATCTTTGAATGCTAGGTTGAATAGTTTATAGGATTCACCATCTGAATTAGTTGTTCGCTTAGGTTGTGTTCAAAGCTAATTCTAGGTTGACGAATCTGGAACTTAGATCTTAGGATAATTGATTAGGCACGACAGTGCGATTAATTACCTGATAGAACCTTAGGTGAGCAAATTGATTATTCGCAAAGAGATTTGGTTTAATTGATTTGTGAACATATCAAACCTGAACTTTAAAGCTGATTTAGACTTTAGGATTCGTAAAGAGATTTGGAATTCCTAGGATTTAGATTTAGATAGTTTTCGCAACGAGAGTTGGTTAGCTATATTTTAGTGATTTGAGTTCATGAAGTGCGCTAAAACTGAATCTTGATTAGTTAGTTTATCTGCATTCATTGATTTCCTGAGAAATACCCTGGGCCTATATTCTCTCCATTGATTTACAACACTTTTAATTTACGTAATTGCTTTCAATACCATTGATCACTTAGTGTAATTCAACATCTAGAATCTATTGTGTGTCTCCTTGAGTCTTTGTGGATTCGATCCCTAGCTATACTACGACTACTGCTTTAGTATTGTTAGGGTATTAATTTGAGCATACCAGCTAGTAACTTGGACATTGAGTTGAATTCTTTTTATGGCACTTTTGGATTTGAGCTCCCATTTAAAGTCTTCTCCCTTTCTTTATTCTTGTTTGCTTGAGGATAAGCAAATGTTTAAGTTTGGAGGAATTGATATACTCATATACTGCATGTTTTAGCATGCATTTCATTTATAGTTTTGTGTAGATTACATGCATAATCATGGTCTTATCTTGCATTTAGGTCTCATTTAGAGATTAGGTCATTTGCACTAGGTCTAGTGTGTTCTTGCATGTTTTGGAGTATTTCCTAGGTAATTGGAGGCAATTGGGCGTATTTGGAGAGTTGGACCTAAGTGGAGTACAAAGTCCATCCGAGACGCCGGAAAGATGTGTCTAGACGAATGCCCTCCGATCCGAATCAGCCTTGACAACCTTCATGAATGTTGTAGGGAGTGCGTTAGCTGTCCAGTAGAAGTTGAATCAGGCGATTCGGACGTGTGGTTTGAGAGATATGGCTGATTTACCAGAAACAAATCCGCCTGGCCGAGACGGTTTCTTCAATACCGAGGTCACTGGTCGGTGCAACTGCTCGGTGTGGAAACAGAGGGGAAATTCCCTTAGTACCGATGTACAATACCGATTTGTGACATCGGTATTGAAGGGTCTCCACTCCGAATTAGCCTCGGTGGTCTTCATCAAAGTTGTAGAGGAGTGAATCAACTTTACACAGGAGTTTGAATCGGGTTATTTGGATGTATGGATAGGGAGATAAGACGGATTTACTGAAGGTATGTCCGTCTGGCCGAGAGAAGATGACACCGTCCAAAGAACCGGAAAAACGAAGGCCTTCTGATATGAATCAACTTCATAAGAGTTGTAGAGGGACGAGTTAGTTGTCTACATGAGTTGGATTCAAGTCATTCGGATGTCAGGTTCAGAAGTTATGACCGATTCACTGAAGACATATCCAAGTTTCGGCCGGGTCAATACCCGGTTTGTCCCGGGTTGATCCGGGTCCGACCCAACTCAGCAAACACCTTTTTATATTTTAGAGATCTGATTTTTAGATCTATCTCTTTTTTATGCTTTTTCTCTCAATAACAAAAACCTCTCTTTTAGGGTTTTTGGGATTTTTCCCAATGATCTTTTGATTTATGAAAGTTTGAGTTTAGTTCTTGTATTCTTTCTCTAATCCTTCATCTTCCTAATCTCTAATCATGATTAACATCACCTCTTTCACAATATTTGGTGTGTTCTTCATGATTAGTGAGTAGTCTTTTAGGATTTGAGGATTTGGTAGATTTAGGGTGATTTGATGGATGATTAATGATGTCTAGGATTAGATTATATGATTTCCCTTCTTGATTCGTGGTTTTAAAGCTAGATCTAGCTTGAGAAAGTGGATCTAGATCATAAGACATTTCATGCACACAAGGTGTTCGATGAAATGTCTTGATGAACTAATCAAGATATATTCATTTCTAGCATAAGAGATTAGTTGTCTAGAGTGATTATTTGGTTGATCTTGAATGTTTAGACTTAAAGCTTGATAATTAGTGATTCACAAATGAGAATTTGATCTTGAATTAGTGATTAGCAAAGTAATTAATGCCTTGCGAAAGGATTAGTTAAGATTAGTGATATTTGCCTAGGGATTAGTCTTCATTAAGCATTGTACATCATTAATTAGCCATTGGATTGCCTTATCTCAATTACCTTATCCTTGAATTCGCCTTTTATCATCTTTTTTTCACCGTTTAGTGTCTTTAGCTCTTGTCACTTGTCTTTTAATTAATAGTTCACTAGCTTAATAACCAAAACCACTTTGTTGCATTGAACTAGACCCTAGATTGGATTGACACCTAAAACACTACAATGACATGTGTATTTAGGATTGATTCTTGAGTAGGATAAAATTCTATTTATCATATACCCATCCAAAGGCGGTTCCTTCCCGCACACTAAGTCGTTCACTAGATCTGCAAGAAGGGAGAATAGCTCGTTCTCATCTAGACTCTCATTCACAATAACCGGGTAAGACTCGTTGGGACCTAAGAACACATACCTTAGTCTCGCGGGAAGTTGCTTTAGGTCCACCTTTGGGGCTTTGAGCTCGCTCCAATCGTCCTCCTCAAGACTAGACTTACCCTTGCTAGTCTCTTCAACGGCTAGAGCAAATCCCTCTTGAACCGTGCTAACCCTTAAACCATCTTGACCCTCGGTACCGCGAATACACAACTCAACAAATGTGGTGTTCTTTTCGACCGGTTTGTGAGAATCCATGAGTAGCTCATAACCTTGACTCTCCTTGCTCAAGAAGCCATGATCACCATGCTCCTTAGTCAAAACCACTTCCAACCCGTCTTCTACTCTCATTTCCTCAAGCAATTCGTTGGCTAGCTCATCCATGGTCTCTATGTAGAAACATTGGCCATCTATGGTGGGCTTCTTCATCACCTTGTTTATATCAAACTCAAGGACTTCTCCTTTACCCAAATGGAGATCTATTTTGCCCTTCCTCACATCGATTATCGCTCTCGCGGTCGCTAGGAATGGCCTACCAAAGATAAGAGGGTCTTTTGGTTCCTCATCCATTTCAAGTACCACAAAGTCCGTGGGGACAATGAAATCCTTCAGCACAATAGGAAGATCCTCAAGCAAACCAATAGGAACCCTCACGCTCCTATCCGCCAATATTAGGGAGATGTTGCATGCCTTGTAGCGTGTGAAGCCTAGTCTCTTGTCTACCGAAAATGGCATGAGGCTTACACTTGCTCCAAGATCGCACAAAGAATAGTTGAAAGCTAGAGAACCAAGTGCACAAGGTAGCATGAATGATCCCGTATCTCCTAACTTCTTTGGCACCATCTTCTTTTGTATTATGGAACTACACTCGTGAGTTAAAATGACCATAGACTCCATCTCCTTAGCCCTCTCATTCACGACATCTTTCAAGAATTTGGAGTATTGAGGGACAAGTAAGAAGGCATCAACCAAAGGCATTGTGAGTTCCACCTTCTCCATTTGCCTATCAAAGATGGCTTTGTACTTGTCCATAAGTTGCTTCTTGAACCGCCCGGGAAAAGGTAGCTTAGGAACGTATGGCTTAGGGACAAACACATTCTTCTTCGGTTTCTCTTGAGCAACAACAACCCTAGGCTTGACCTTCTCAACTTCTTCAACCTTGTCTTGCTCTCTCACTACCTCATCTTCAACTAATTCGTCATCTTCTTGAAGTTCCACCCCCCACTTTGCTTCTCAATGTCCGCATTGAGAGGAGAAGGAGCTTCTCTTGGAGGCAAGACCGTACCACTTCTTAAGGTGATGGCGTTTACATACTCTTTAGGATTAGCTTCGGATTTGCCCGTGAGTTGACCTTGTGCGCATGAAGAAGAAGCAACACCTTTGTTCTCCATTTGTTTTACCTTGGAGTTCAAAGCCTCAATCTTTGTGTTGAGGGCATTGTAAGAGCAATCCACCCGCGTGTTGATCTCCGCTTGTCTCTTGAGTAATTGTTGGAACATGGAGCTCAAATCAAGCTTTTGCGGTTTAGACGTAGTTGCTTGACCTTGAAGCACAAACCCTTGTTGTTGGCCTTAAAAATCGGGTGGAGCTTGATACAAGACTTTTGCAAGTCTCTTAGAGTCAATTCTCTAAATGCGATTGAAGCATAAGAGGTATCGAACCTTATTGGGAATTCTCCTAATCACTAAAAATACAAGATTCTAGAGTAATTTAAGCTAAACGAGTTTGTTGTTAAGTAACCGATTTAGAACTAAACAAAACACTAAGCAAGATTGTAAATTCAATAAGCAAAAGCGAATCTAGAGATAGGGTTATTGATATAAGAAGTCCCAAGTTCAACTCATGATGTTCATTTACTCAATTAAGCTAACCCCTAGGCAAGAGATCCTAAACTTGACTAACTCTCTCTCAAGCAATTAATCACTATGCTAATCATCTAACCCATTAGCAAATCATCATTTGTGGATCATTGATTAGCAAGCATTAAGTTTAAATCAACAAGATCAACCAAAAATACACCCTAGACAACTATTGTCATAGGCTAGGAATGTAAATCTCTTGTTTAATTCATCTTGGCATTTCATCAAACACTTGGTGTTCATGAAATGCCTCATAATCTAAATCTACTTTTTCAAGCTAGGTTTAGCATTAAGAACATTAAACAAGAAGGGATATAAGAAGATCTAGCCCTAAACATCATGAATCAAACCTAGGAACATCCTAATCTACCCAATCTCAAGATCCTAAAAGACTACTCAAGATCCATGGAAAGCCTCTCAAAATCGATGGGGATTGAGATTGAATCCATGGGTGTTTGTTGAATAATCGAGATCAAAAGAAGATAGATGGAAGGGATTGATGAGAATAAATACCAAATTGCAATAAAATAAAAGATCCTCCTTACAAAGCTCAAACTCTCTCAAAGGTCAAAGTTTTGAGCCTAATCAAAAGCATAATCTAAAAATTAGGTTTAGACAAGTATTTATAGGAAAAGGTAGAAAACAGGAAACACATCAATGTGTTGCATCAATGAGTGACCCTTGTCTTGGTCGATGTGAATTTCCTGGAGCTCACATCGATGTGTGACATCGATGTTGGAGAGGTCTTGGGCGAGGCTAAGGTCCCTGGTCCAGCATCCATGAGTTGCATCGATGAGTGACCTCCTTCTGGTCGATGTTGGGGCTGGCATCGATGAGTGACTGCGATGTGGAGAGTGTCTGGGGCGAGGCTAAGCTCCCTGGTCCAGCATCCATGAGTTGCATCGATGAGTGACTCCTTGGCTGGTCGATGTGAGTCTTCTTGAAGCTTACATCGATGAGTGACATCGATGTGGGGGAGGTTTGAAGCGAGGCTAAGGTCCCTGATCCAACATCAACTTGTTGCATCGATGTGTGACCTTCTTTTTGATCGATGTGGAAGCTGATAAACTCCCAAAACATCTCTAACCGCTTCTCTTGCCTCCGAACCCAATGCCCTTGAGCCAACTCCATCACATTGCCTCCAAAGTACCTAAAAGGATCCAAAATATGCAAGACTCACTAGGACCTAATGCAAAACACCTAAGACTCTAAATGAGACAAGAACAAGCATGATGAGTTATAAAGATCTAAGTAAATGACCTAAAATCTAGATGAAATGCATGCTAAAACCATAAAGAATATGCACATATCAATTCCCCCAAACTTAAACATTTGCTTGTCCTCAAGCAAACGAGGTTAAGAATGAGAGACGCAATGGAAAACCACACTAGGGCGTCTCCGGCAAGAGTTTCCACGAAGAGCTGGCAAAAACCGGCGTCCCGTTCCTCGGCGGAATATCGAGCTCGGCCCATCGCAATTTGAAATGCCGTCAGATGCTGGCTAGGATCGGTGTTTCCCGAATAGATCGGAAAATTAATTTTCCCTGGGTTGCGTAGTGGGAAGTCGGCTATCTGAGCAGTAAATGGTGTGTTTAGCGTCTCCTTTAGCACGCGATCGATCTCGTGAGCCGAACTGGTTGCCCGATGTACCAGAGACGTCATGGCTTGCAATTTGACTTTCATCTCTTCCATCGCTTGGTTTCGTTCGGGGTACGGAGTTCGAGGAGGGGGAGTGGATGTTTCGAAGCTCGGCATATGTGTTCGATTTTCGGCGTATGTCGGGTTTCGAAGTAGGTTATTCGGCGGGGAGGGCTGATTGCCGAATAGGTTACGGCGGGTGCGATGGTGTTCGGGAGTCTGGTCTTCTTTGGAGTTGAGGTCGTTGACTTGATCTTGGCATGCTGCTTGTACTGCGGTAATTTGGTCAAATCGTTCGCTCGTTCCGCGGGTGAGCTCGTCTATTCTTGCGAGGAGTGTTCCGAAGAGGGCCGAAATATCGATTGGTCCTGCAGCGGGTACGTCGCCGACTAGTGGGGTTAGCCGGATAGTTTCGAGGATCGTGGCTGTAGTCGGTATATTGGTGCTACTTTGTCGGTTCGGAGCTGGTTCGGGTCCGATGAATCGAGGTGTTGCGGTCTTCGCGCCTATCGTAGTTGTGGATGGTTGTTCTGACATCGTTGAGTTGTTTATCCACCGAACTGCTTTTTGCGTTGAGAAATCTCTAAGGCCCACGGTGGGCGCCAATTGTTGTATCGGTTATTAGCACCGATATAACTTATATCTTTATCGTATTGGGGCCCGGAGGATTTCGTTTAGTTTAAAGTCTTAGGTCGGCGTATATTACGATCAAGCGAGGTCAGTTTGAATTGAGATGATTATTATGATGTTTCCTTTGAGTGAGTAGTAATATCGGTTCTCTCTCTGGATTACAGGGTGTCTTTCTACAAATGAAGGTACTCTCATATTTATACTGAATTTAGAATGGCAGTTTAAGGCCTTTGAAACCCTAATTTGTACGGTCGGTTAGGACAAATTCGTTGGTCGGGCAGGACGAATCGATGGTGGGTCAGGACAGATCGCCTGGTTGGATAGAGTGTATTGACCGGTCTCGGTGGCAGTCCACCTAATCCTCCTCGTACGGCCGACCTGGGTGGGCTCTGTTTGCTTGGCGGGCCGGCTGTTTGATGGGCCGACTATTTAGATGGGCCGATCTTGATTTGATTGTGGGCTTTTTGAGGAAAATAGGGGGTCGCGAGACCCACCTCCAACAATTTTCCAAAAATCTCAGCCTCGGCCACTATCTCTTCTCCGGGGATGGGTTCGATAGAGTGGCCGCTTGCATTGCACATAGATCATCGTGAGCTTCCTTAGTTTGTCGCGATAAGTCTCCAAGCTTATCCTTACCCAACGATCTCATCAATGGTTTCAAAGCTTTTTGTTTTTATAAGAATATGTATATTGTTGAAGTTGAGACAAAGAGCTTGTCCGTAGAATCCCAAAAATCCTTCACAACTTCCATAAACTAAGGGATAGTTGTCAATACATTCACAAATTTGAATGGTCTCCTCTTTCTCTCATATTCAACTTCGAATCTCAATCGCCCTCTTAAGTGATCGGAGCAGCCCCCAGCTTCAAATACACAGTAAGAATTTGGATACGAACTCGCCATACTCCATTGACCAGTACTCTATCCAATTTTTTGCACACAAGCCCTTCCTCGCGCTTGTTACACCAATTATATCGCGGTCCGTGAGAACCTAGATCCACCAATGAACAGTACCTCACCAAACCTTGAAAATCTCTCATTCAAACAAGAATAACTGGATCACTCATGTATATTGACACGTACACTTTCTCTCCAAACCACCCATATACGACCCAATCTATGGTGTTCATAATTTGACAAACAAGACCAGCCTCAAAAATCGAATCCACAATTCTTTGGGCTTTGCCTTCTTTGACTCTCGTTTCAAATAGACAACCAAATTGCAAATCATTGTCATTCACCCATCTTCTTACAACGGAATGCTTAGAGATTTTGTTGAAGCCGCGTACATTCCATGTAAAACTCGACATAATCAATTATTTCTTTTTGTGCTCCTTCTGCTCGAACCAGTTGAAACACTTAGAAATTTCTCCTTCGTGATAAGAGTGTGCGGATCTGCTAAGGACTTTTGGGAACCCTTAGTAGCTCGCGGAAGTGTAGGGCGAATCCCTTGCTTCACTTGCTTCTTTATTTGCTCCTCTAACTCATTCCCAATTCTCGTGCCATCTTCTTCACCTCCTCCTTCTCCCTCTAGGATCGAATACCTTGATGGAGAGATGGAGACTTCGTTTGATTTTTCTCCTATATTCTGATGTTTACCAATTTTTGCCGGTGAAACACATTGCCATTGTCCCTCCTCATCAACTAATTTGTCCTCATGACTTCCTTTCGTCCCCGAATTATTCCTTTCCTCCTGCATTATCTCCGTCGCAATCGCCTCATCAAGAACAATAGGTAGAACAGCGTCCCCTGTTTTTTCCACATGCACTTCAATCGGGTCACTGTTATGCGATGGAGATTTTTCTCCTGTCTCTTTCAGGTCAATGTCCTTCATTGCTACTGTCCCATTCCCATCTCTTTTCAACAAAACCTTTCTACTTCCATTAACCAGACAAGCATCTTTGAGATGTCCCCACTTTGAACATGTCTCACATTTCGGTGGGAGCCAAGGATATTTGAATTCCACCATTGCATCCACCCCTTTTCTGATGTGAAACGAAACGACTTAGGAAGATCTTTCGATAAGTTTGCTTCCACAAACACCTTCGCTTCCTCGAAACTTTTACAAATTTCTTTATCCGGATGCATACGCTTGGATTCACCAACTGCGCTAGATAGAAATCCGAGCCCCGCCCATGAGAACATTTTTCTCGGAACATTTTTCAAGATGATCCACATTGGCATGGTTTTGATTTCCGGTTGCGCCTCTTCCGAGATCGGAGACCACTTGGAGACAACCATTGGGATTTCGGCTACATTCCATATTCCCCGATGAAGAACTCTGGCACGAACCACACTATCCCGGATTCTGAATTTTATCGTTGTTGCATTGACAGCAAAAGCATATATCTTTACCGATTTGTCTCCCGAAAGCCATATTTTATTGACGATGACATGAACTTTTGCTACGTGCGGTGCAGTAGCCAAGAAATTTCCGACTATAAGATCAACCCAAAGTGGCGTTGATCCTTCCCCGTCAATGATATCATATGGTATCTCTATCGTTGGAACACCATCAACATCCATTACACTGAGAGTATGTCGAGTAAGTGCTGGTTTATTCTGAACAATCGCAGACCAGAGAGGTTTTTTCTGAACTCCGACCAGATCAGATCCGTCATTCAATACTGGTGTGTCGCCTTCCTTTGCGACCTCCATCATAATTGAAGCCGCCGCCTGCAGCCCACCGGAGTCGTGAGAAGTGTGCGCCACGGTGAAAAACCCTAGTCGCCAATCTCCCAGAAAATCGCCCTTTTTCCTTTTTTTCTTGGTTTTTCCTTTATGTGATATTGGTTTTAGTTTTCTTTCAACAGCAAACACATTAATATATTAAACATTAAATCCATAGAAATCAAGTGTTTTTTTAAAAAAAAAATTGTGGGAGTTCTACACCTTTTGCCCAGATACCGGAGTCAACCTTTAGTTATACATTTTTAAAGAATGACCCTCATGCTAAAAGAAATTGAATCTGATGCACAAAAGAATAAACTCCCTTGTGATACTACGAGACGGTGGCGGATCTAGAGAAAAAAACGACTGGGGGCAAAATATTAAATTTTAATTAATATTAAAAATTAGTATACATTGAAGCATTTTTTTAAAAAAAATTACAGTTATAAAAATATTTAGATAACATGAAAATAATTAATTGTAAATTATATATTAAGAATTTTCAACTCATATATACTAATATTTTAATTGTAAGAAATTTATTTACTTTTATTTCTTAACTTATAAGATATTTATCTACGTTATCAGTTAAAATTAAAATCTTAAATATAAAAAATTACTAAAACTGCAAATTTAATAATCTCACACAAGTCACAAAAGTAAAAACAAGAGAATTATTTTTGTTAAAATATAGAAATTTTAATCATTATATAATATACATGTGTTTGGTGAAAATAATAATATAAATAGACTTGACTAAAAATGTGTGTATATTAAATGCCTATTATAAATTAGTATCAAATTATATTTTTAAGTAGGGAAAAAAAAACAATGGGGGCATAATATTATTTTAACGTGGATGCATTAACGTGGGTGCATTAACGTGAACTATAACAACATTACATTAGTTACAAAAATTGAGTGGTGCACTTGCCCCCTCCTTGTTGTACGTGGATCCGCCACTACACCTTTAATTTAAATCACTTGCTTTTTCATTGTCCTTTTGACAAAAAAAGAGTGTTACACAACAAATCAAGTGTTTCGACGTGTTTCTTTGTTTTGAGGCACGAAAATAATATACTAAATAAGAATAATGATTTGCTAGGGATGTTTCGTTCATCTACGTTCTTTGTAATATTTAACAACACTTTTGCTCAGTAAATGAACTTAAGATCAGAAAGTAGATAATCCTGCAAGTTTTAACAATTTATTATATAATAGGAGAGTTCTTTCTCAATCTAGGGTGTCGACCTCATCACTACCAATTTTTTTACATTAACACATATTTAAAATATTTATTTATATTTATCATTATTTTTATTTAATACAAATTACAAAAATACAAAACTTAGTGTAAATAAATAGAAAAAGTGATAATTCGATATTGAGAATCAAAACAAATTGTAATACTAATTGGATAAATAAACAATGAAATATTTTATTGAAAACAATACATTGTTAGATTTTCAACCAAAAACTTGAATTGAAGATTTATCATATTTAAAATGTTAGAATGTGATTATGAAATTAATAATGTAAAATAGATTTTACTACATATAGTGAAAAAAAATTTTGGTTCGAGAATATACAATTTTTCATAATAAAATTTACATCATTTGAGAGTCACAAAAATACTATAAATTTGTGGTAAATATAAGTTTTAAAAATTAATTTTACAAAGAGAAAAATATGTTAAATAAAATAAAAATAAGAACAAATAAATAAAATTATGGATAAATGATAGAAGAGAAAATAAAAAATATATTTAAAAAGGGACTTAATGATTATAAATAGTCAGAACTAAATAAAAAATGAGTGTTATGAGATTACATTCAAAAGAAAATCAAGGATAGTTAAGTTTATCAGAAATTTCTCTACAAATTTGTCTCAGTTATATATTAAGTATCAATGAGGGAGTGAAAATTTCAGAAACGGATGTGAGAAGCGGAACAATGGCTACCGAAGGCGTTGAAGTCACGGCGGCCACCGAGGATCAGCAATGGGAGTGGAATTTCTTGGATTTTTATAATCTAGAGAGGATATGTTCTTCGGAGATGAGGAACAAGGAAAAAATCACAGATCTTTTGTCACCGGTCTTTCACAAAGAACACAATACTTGGGCCAAAATATCTATTAGAGGGCGTAACTAAAAACAACCTAAAACTATACGTACATAAAGAGATAATTTAAAACTCTGAAATATGTACTAAAATCATTTATAATAAAATGTAAGTTGTTTGTTTAGTTAATGTGTAGACGGGATGATGAAGTTATAATTGGCCTCAGTATAAACTATAGATTTTGGAACAGAAATGTAATATTATACGTTCAACTAAATATGTAACTTATGAGAGATTTGAAATGGTGTTACAAAAAAAAAATATATAACTGTAATTAGAATCACACACTAGTCAAATACAACATATAAACACATGAAAAAAAAAACAATATTTCAACATAAGTTAACAACATAATTAAGAGAAAACCGTTGTTATATACAAACACTAATAAAGAGAAATAACAAAACACACGCAGATACACACAATGCAACTATAAAAATAAATCGACTAGTAAACTAAAATTCAAAATGTTTAAAAATTATTTTCAAAAAATAACATATAAACAAATTTATAAAACATAAATGTAAAATAAACCCGCGCTTCGGTCAATCCCTAGTTTTTATAATGGAGTCTTTTAAGCTGATGCTTATCCTAGTTTTTATTGATGACGGTCACCGCGTAAGAGCATCATTAGTGGGAGTCTCTCACAATAATCTCACAATAAAGTTATAATAAACTTTGAGAAACTCATGAAAGAGAATGACAAGAGTTTAATCAAATTGGCACAATTTTTTTATAACTTAAAATTTAATCAAATAATTAAAATATATTTAAAATAATAATAATATATTATTGAGAGACTCCTTCATGAGAGACTTCCACTAATGATGCTTTAAGTTTTATAGTATCAGCTCTTGGCTTAAAAAATGATAAAAATAGTAATTTATTGAAAACAAAATCATGCAATTTTTTTTTTTGTCAACTATCCATTTCATTAAATCAAGTAGTGCTGATAAGGTAAAATGTACTTTACCAACATAGTCTGACTTACATGGTAACTGGGTCTCAAATGCCGACCCAGTAGCCAATCCCTTACATAAGAAAAATACCTTACCGAGGTAAGATACCGTCTTGAGGGGCCCATCGGGAAGGGAGAAGCCCAACGCGAGGGAGGGTGGATTCGAATCTCCACGCTAGTGGGATGGCAGCAAGTGACGGATGGTCACCATACTCCTTCCCGAAAAGTCTCCGCTGATACGAAGGCCCGGACGCAATGACACTGCCCCGAGCTATCTTAAAAACCTGAAAATAAACAACATACACTAAATCGGGCTTGCAGGAAAAAGCTCCGCCGGAACAAAAATTTCCGTCCGCTACAAGGTCACAAAACAGATAGTGAGGCGAAGTCGTAGTCGAAAAAATCGGGACACCGTGGAAAAAACTCTGTTTCATAGATCCACCGTCCTCAGGCTTCACCTTTACAACGAAAGATTTGAACTGACGTCCCACATAACTACAACCCTCGCCAAGGAAAATCACCACTGCGGACCGCCGAGAAAACTACCACCCTCCATGAGCTGCTCTAAAAAAAGATCCGCTGAGCTACCGCTAGATCAAAGACCCGCCTACAAAAACACACCCACAAATCGCCAATAACGAGACCATGGACCTGGCCTGCAGGCTGAGAACCAAGAGGCGATTGACAAAACGCACCACGACCGCCGCTGCAAGTCAGAACAAAAACGGAAGAAAAATTGAAACTGATAACCCATCGGAGAAGTTGTCCTCGGCAACTCGATCTGGGCAGGTCATCGATTTCTCTGCCTGGAAAGAATAAACGCAGCTACATAGCCGATGGTTTTACCGAGCCTCCGAACCGCACCAGAGACAAACCAAAACTAGAAAGCGTGGCTATGAAAGCTTCCAACGAGGGCCTATTGCAGTCCTCATGCGCCAAGACAGGAGGTGGAAGCCGCCAGTAGCCCGTCGCACGAGAGCACAGCCGAGGAGCCAGACGGTGAATCAGAGGAGCCTCCAAAACCACCGCCAAGGAGATTAAGCCGCGGATCTTCCACAGCCAAGGGGGGCGCCGAGGAAAAAAAAAACTCCGGGGAAACCAAATCCATTCTCTGCCGTCGCGCCAGCAGCAGATCCACAAAAGGACCGGCGAGACAAAACCACCAGGGGTTACCCACACTGGAAAGGCCTTGCCGAGCTGATGCACCAGCTCCCTCTTCCGGCCTGCAGAAACTAGAGAGAGAGGACAGGATCGACTCAAACCTCCGGCGGACTTGGTGGGGAAGCGCCGGCCAACGAGACGCCGCACCACCATCACTATGAACCCTGCGACGCCGCAAGGGTCACACCGCCGGCGAGGATGATCAGATGCGAAGGCGAAAGAGCAGTAGACAAACGGACCTAAAACAGTTCGCCTGAAAAAGAAAAAGAGGAAGGGGAAAGAGGGGGGCCCTCCCCGGTGACGGTGAGGAGTGCCGGACGCCGGGGAGGCAGATCAGCGGGAGACTGGTTAGGGTTTTGCCCAAGCGCGTTCACGAGAGAGAGAGAGGAGCCAATGGAAGCCTTTTTTCCATCCAGTAACAACAAAATCATGCGATTAAATCTCGAAATCTGTAATATATGTTCATCTACATGTTTGTTTTTGTTGCATTGTCTATCTTATAGATTTACATTTCGTTTTTTTTTTTAAATAAAAATTTTCTCATATTTGTGCAAAAGTCACATTAAGTTTTCTCTTATAATTAACACAAGAATTAAAAAATACAAAATAAAATAAAACTAATAAAATAATGTAATCTTATCTTTAACAATAAAAATAATACTAAATTTTCAGCTGCAGTGATTTTTTTGTCTCTAACTACATTGATTTTACTAGGACTGGGCATATTTATCGAACCAAATCAAACCGAACCGAACCAAACCGAATAACGTTCTAAATTTATTCTGTTTTCAGTTCGGTTCGGTTTATTAACCGAATATCGAATTAACCGATTGGGTAACCGAATTAAAACCAAACTCATATAATACCATATAGGGTTTTGGATTTAGTAGCAGATTTGAATATTTGACACTTCGACTCATCTGCTTCTTTGTAATTTGGACAATATTTTTTTGTCTTTCTTTGTTCATTTTTGTTGGATAAATATTTTTCTCACAATGGTCAAACTCTTCATTTTATCTAAAAATTCATGTATTATATAAAATAATCAAAATTACCCTAAAGTGATTTTAGTTTGGTTATTAATTGTAAAAAACAAAAAAAACCCAAAAACCGAACCGAACCGAACCAAACCGAAATAAAATTTAATCCCGAATGGGACCTAAAATTTTATAACCGAAAAACCCGAACCGAACCCAACTAATTAACCGAATGCCCAACCCTAGATTTTACATGTTGATATAATTTCACTCTATAAACTTTAGTATTCAACTATATTAATTTGACCTAACTGTATAATTTATATATATATATATATTTATTTTTTTTTAAAATAGTTAAAAATTATATAGTATATATATATATATATAGTTTTAAAACGTGTAATATATGGTAGCTAGTAACAAATTGTGGAAAGGCTAAAAAGTCAGCATATTTTTTTATAAAAAATCAAATCAAATCAAATCATTAGTTTAAAAATAAATATTTTTAAAAGATAATCTAAAAATTAAAGAGATAAGAGTGGGAAGAAAAGAGAAGAAAAAACAAAACAAAAGAACAGTATAATCTCTATTCAACAAAATTACAAAAATAATTTGACCCTGATGGGCCTCAACAAACAATTATGCAGTGGTGACAACTTCACTCGTTTAAAGTCCATCTCTTTGCCTCACCACCGCGTATATATGTATATACACACAGACACACGATATTTGTATCCCTTTACAGGTTAATATTTTGCAGCAAGCAGCTTTGTATAACAATATTAATGTATGATATTTGTATACGTTTATATAGATCGAATTAAATGATAAAGTAAGTGTGTAGTGGATCCTTTTCGATCTCCACAACTTATGCATGTGCCCATTATTCCATTTTTAGACACTTCTAGTAAGAACAACTAGGGAAAACATCCACTTCGTATCCCAACAATTGGCGTGTGTGACAATGCATACATAAATAAATGATATGTACGTACACATACATGCATACCCCAACTCCTGTTTTTATAAATTTCCATCCCCAATCTACAAAATTGTGACCAATACCTTATTTGACCGTGATGTGGATTAGTCAATCTATGAAATGTGTTACCATTATCAGCTAAATTATCAATAATCATGGAATTAGTTATTATATTATTAAATAACTAATAAAAAATTATTTAAAAAAAAATCTAATGAACAATCTTTTTCAATATTTTTTTGTCTGAATTTGTACTATTTCACAAATCACAATTACCAAAAAATAGTTCTATTTTTTCTCAAAACTTATATCTTTTAAATTTGTTTTAATCACAACAAAATGTTTTCACAATAACTTTAGTTTATGTGGAATTATTTTTTAAAACAAAATAAATTTTAATATTTAGGGATGGATAAACAAACCGACCCAAACTTAACCAAACCGAAATTCATCCATATGATTCTGAACACAAATTTGTTTTAACCTTAATGATATAGATTTTCTATATTAAATTACAAGATATTGAAATATTCAAGTTGGTTCGATTCCAATAATTTAGATTTCCGATAGTTTGGATTTTGAAAGATAAGTTTGTGTTAAAATAAACATTGGTGAATTGAAAGGAATTTTTGTACTGACACGTCAGCAAGAGATGGGCGATTCCAAGAGCGATTTGGCGATTTAGGGTTTCCAGTAGATTTTCGTCCAAGTTAGGGCTCTGGTCATCATGACGGCGCCAGAACAAGGGGTTTCACCGTCGGATGATGTATAGAAGATGATGGAGGGGATTGTAGCAGCATCATATTTTTTTTTGGAGAAAGATAAGGAGGTTCTGCCGGAGAAACATGTTATGGAGATTTCAAAGCCAGAAGGGTCGATAGAATTAACGTAGAAGGGTCGGAAAGGTGATGGTGGTGGGATCAGAGGAGTGTAGAAGGGTAAGTCTTGGTCTTCTGTTGTCTCAACTAAGGCTGGGTTGCAGAAGTACGGGGTAGTGGTGGAGGAAGTTAACAAGATTGAAACGATCCAGGTGCAAGATTGCGTTTTTAAGAATGCTCCTCCTCTTTGGGAGGATTGTATTTTGGGGAAGTTTGTGTCAAAAGCTTCTCATATTGGGATGATCCATATGACGGTAAACAAAATTTGGACTTTGGGAAATAAATCTATCAAAGTAGATTGTGTTTGTTGTAGACGATACGACAATAAAATTTAAGATCCCAGATGCTATGATCAGAACTAGAGTCTTACGCAGAGGAATGTGGAGTATTAAGAACATTCCTATGATTGTGTCGAAGTGCAGTCCTATTGTGGAGGAAGCACATTTGGAAGTAACTTCCATTCCCATGTGGGTTGTTTTGAGGAATGTTCCTAGATCGATGTTCACATGGAAGGGATTAAGTTTTCTAACTAGCCCTTTGGGTGAGCCAAATACACTTCATCCAAAAACTTTGTGGGCAAAGAATTTTGAGGAAGCGAGAGTTTTTTGTGGAAGTGAATTTGGAAAAGAAGCTTCCGAAGTTATTTAGTTTTAAATCAAAAACAGCAGTGTATACGATTGTTCACTATGAATTCCCCTGCTGCCTCCTCGGTGTATGTCATGTGCTAAATGGGGACATGCTCCTGCTGTATCTTCTTTGTTGTGTCCAAATTTGGGGATGATAAGACGGTGATAATGTCTTCTTTGACTGCAAGACTTCTGACGGTCCAATGGTTGGATCATCAAATATTCAAAAAGCACCGAAGGCAGACGAAGCTGCCCTGAACCAGAGCCGCCGTGGGCAGAGAAGCCTCAACCGCGACCAAGAGGCGTTCCGCCGCATTCAGAGAAGACACACCCGCGGCCAAAGAGTGGTTCACCGCGGTCAGACTCTTTGGACCCGCGGCCAGCCCCTGTTTCGATCCTGAGGCCCGTTTTCAAGCCCAGTTTAATCCCGTCACTTATTAATTCTAAACATTCCCGACGAAGGAGAATACTATATATGCTCATTTTAGGTCATTCTAAGGTCATGGCTCATCTTTTTAGAAACGAAGAGAGAGGAAGAGAGGAGGCGTCACCGAGAGAGGAGGCGTCACCGAGAGAGGAGGAGGAGGCGCAAGGAGATCACCATCGATCTCCGTCTTCATCTGTGTCCTTCGTTCTTCACCTTCTTATTTCTTTAATTCTGCAATCATTTATTATTTTTATGATGTTTTGTTACACTATGATTGAGTAGTTTCCTCGTTGGGCATAGGGATCCCGAGGGGCTCTCATGGATCGATTTATCATTAAGTTTTTAGATTAAGAACTTCGATTAGGGTTCTTTGTTTTATCCTTATTATTAATGCATGTTTGCTTCATTAATTACCTTGCAACTGAACTTAGGTATTTTTAGAACTACGAAAGTACTGGATCTATATGCTTGACCTAGATTAAACGAGCAAAACCGCAACAAGATACGAAAGTATACTTGTAGAGGGATTGTTAGCGTTAACGAACTTGTTTATTCATCATAACTTTTTGCGCGGCCAGAGATGAAAGCTACTGGTCGAGTATATAAATTATCGGTGTGTAGGATATACGTGAGTAGGCTATACACACTATCGTGTTCCAAGTTCAACAACCAATGAACGACAAGAAGTCGTCTTAAAAATCTTAATCAATCGTTTATGATAATCGACCGTGATCCCTAGAGAATTCCCGAATGCCTAGCATTTCGTTTAATTGTTTACAACCTTGTTTATTTTACCTTTTAGTTTAGATTTTATTGACACAAAACCAACTCCAAATTATTTTTGTTCTAGCTTGATTTAAGTATCGGATTGATTCGTACCGAAACAACAAAATCTTTGTGGTTCGACCTCCAAGTACTACAATGCACATATGTGCACTTACAGACTTTTAGGGTTATAAATTTAAAACATGAAGCTTGGTTTAAATATGTACGCATCATTCGTTAAAAACTGGATAAAGTCAGAGAGTGGATAGGAGTACCTCTGTTGCGAGTAAAAGGAATGAAAAACCATAGACAAATTCGGGTACGCAAGATGGAGAAAAAAATTAGACGGAGAAGGAATATATTTCTCCTGTTTCCAGTGGCAAAAATATAAGTGAATCAATTCATTCAGAGAATTGCAAAGCGGTTAAGTCTCCTGAAAAATCGAGAAACGATGATAAAGGGGTTGAAGAAGAATCCATTATCTCTTGCTCGTGTTTTGCATCTCTCTCGGATACATAAGTTGGGTTATATGAAGTTGGAGTTGAGGAATTGGAGTCTGGATCTGATCGGGAAGAAGAACGTGATGAGATATGTGCGGCTAAGAGTCATGAGTGGAATCAAGAGGCTAGATCAAACTTGAAAGTAGGAAGCAGAATATCTCTTCCTAGAGAATCGAAATCCTCTCATAAATTTTTTAAGCTAGGTTGCTTCTAACTCAACTTCTATGGAATCACTTGCGAAGAGCTCGAGTAAGAAGAAGAAGAAGTCTAAAAAAAGTCATCATTAATGTGAGATGTTTTTGGAATATTAGAGGATTTAACAAAAAAGAATCATAAAGTATTGACAAGTTGGTGTAGAGATAATGATTTTCTATTTGGAGGTTTAATAGAGACTCGGGTTAAAGAGAGTAAAGCGGAGGGAATTGTATATGCGGTGTTTCCGGGATGGTCTTTCATAAGAAATTATGAACATCATCGTTTGGAAAGAATATGGGTGGTTTGGCGTGACTCTGTTCGTTTAACTCCCTTGTTTAAAAGTAGTCAAATGATTACACCTCTGGCTTATTTTGATTCTCAAAGAAACTCAAGAATTTGAAACTCATTATCAGACAGATCTCAAGAGACGCGTTGAGTAACATATCCCATCGAGTGAAATCTGATTATGAGACTTTGTGCACTAAGCAGGAGCAGAATATGCAAGCATCATCTATGACATCGCAACAAGAGGAGAATGTCGCTTTTGAGAGGTGGGAGAAAGCTCCAAATATAGAAGAGAGTTATTTATTACAAAAATCAAAGCTGAATTGGATGAATGTGGGAGACAAAAACACGAAAGTCTATCATCGTACGTTGAAGATAAGATAAATTAGGAATGGAATACGAGAATTAAAGATGAATGGGGTTTTGATCAGTGGGAAAATGAGATAAAGGAGACAGTTGTAAATCATTTCGATTTTTTTTTGAATCATGTTCGGGAGGATTTTCGGGAAACAAGTGCAAATAAGTTTAGTGAGCAGCTGGAATATCGATATTCTTTAGAGGATAAACAAGGTTTAATAAAGGAAGTAACTAAATTAGAAGTCAAAGATGTTCTATTTGCAATGGCTGCAAATAAATCCCCAGGTCCGGATGGTTATACGGTCGAGTTTTTCAAGGAGGGATGGCAAACTCTTGGTAAGGATTTAGTGATAGGGATTCAGTCTTTCTTCATCAAATGATTTCTTCCTAAAAGTGTTAATTCTACAATTCTTGTCTTAATCCCAAAAAAACAAGGAGCAAATCATATGAAGGATTATCGACCAATTGCGTGTTGTAATGTGATCTACAAGTTGATTTCAAAGATTCTAGCAAACCGATTGAAATGAATCCTCCTGAAATCTATATCCCCAAATCAGTCGGCTTTCGTCCAAGATCGGCTTCTTATTGAAAATTTTCTTATATCTTCTGAGCTAGTAGCGGGCTATCATAACGATTCGATTTCTTATTGATGTGCTTTGAAAGTTGATATTTCCAAGGCGTTTGATTCTGTCCAATGGATTTTCTTGCTGACCATTTTAGAAGCAATAAATCTACCTATGAAATTCATTCATTGAATTGAGCTTTGTATATCCACAACTTCATTTTTGGTTCAGGTGATTGGAGAATTGGCGGGATACTTTGGGAGCTCAAGAGGACTGAGACAAGGGTCCTCCCTTTCTCCGTACTTGTTCGTTATTTGTATGAACATCATGTCCAAAATGCTTGATAAGGCTGCAATTCATAGGAGGTTTGGTCTCCATCCAAAATGCTCGAATTTAAGGTTGACGCATCTTTGCTTCGCATATGTTCTGCAGCTTTTTTTTGGATGGAACTCTGCGATCTATGGACGGTATAATCGGAATTTTTGATGAGTTCTCGAGAATATATGGATTACAAATAAGTTTGGAGAAATCTACTGCATATCTCGCTGGGGTCTCTGATTCGGCCATGGAAACTATGTCTCAATGGTTTGCTTTCAAATTATGTACTCTACCGGTACGATATCTTGGGCTACCGTTATGAACAAAGAAGATGAGATCGTTAGACTATGCACCTCTTATTGATAAGATCAAAAGCAGAATAAATTATTGGACATCTCGTTGCTTATCGTTTGCAGGGAGATTACAACTGATTTCTTTGGTTATTGCGAGCTTTACTAATTTCTGGATATCAGCATTTCGACTACCTACTAAATGTATTGAGGAAATTGAAAGAATATGTTCTGCTTTCTTTGGTCGGGGTCTGATCTTAATCCAAGGAAAGCTAAGATTTCCTAGAAGGATATTTGGAAACCTAAGGAAGAAGGAGGAATACGTTTGAAGAGTCTTCGCAAAGCAAATGATGTAAGTGTATTGAAGTTACTATGGAGGATTATTACAGCCAAAAACTCTCTATGGGTTCGATGGTCTCATACAAACCACATGCGAGGCATATCTATTTGGTTAACTTCAATCTATTCTCCGGGTGCTTGGATGTGGAAACAAATATTGAAAAGTAGGCAACAAGCAGCATCATTTCTTAAAGTGGAGATTAGAAATGGTCGATCATCATTATTCTGGTATGATAATTGGTCCTCTCTCGGGAAACTCTTGACACTCATTGAATTTTGGGGTTTCATCGATCTGTGGATTCGAGAAGAGTCAACGGTTGAAGACGCTATCATTAGGCACATGAGGCGAAGGCACATAAATCTAGATCAGAATAGGGTGGAGGATGAACATGAGGAGGATATATTTTACTGGCGTTCGAAGGGGGATAAATGCAAGACATGTTTCAACATCAAAACCACACGGGATTAACTGAGGTTATCGTCTCAGCGTGTTCCATGGTATGATGGGATTTGGTTCACGCATAATTGTCCAAAGTTTGGGTTTATGGCGTCGCTAGCATTGCAGAATCGTCTTTCAACGGGAGATCGTATGCAGGTTTGGAATTCAAATATCTCTACCGCATGTGTCTTATACTAGGAACCAATGGAAACGCGAAATCATTTGTTCTTCTTGTGTCCCTACTCGAAGCAGGTGTGGACGGATTTAGCTGCGGGGATTCTGCAACAAGATTTTTCGCCAGAATGGAGTACAATTATCAACCTAATATCGCGATCTCAGCTGAGTCGATTGAAGGGCTTTATCCCTCGGTATTTGTTTCAAATGACAGTACATGTGCAGTGGAGGGAACGGAATGCCGGTATACATGGAAGTAATCCATCATTGGCTTCAAATCTGAAAATTTTAATTGATAAAAGTATCCGAATTGATTCGGTTCTATTCGAATGCTCGGAGATAGACGTTATGAAGAAGGAATGTAAACCTGGTTTGTATCAAGACCTGCAATTTGAAAAGAAGGAAGAAAATTTGTTGTTCCAGCATTTAAACTATGTGTTCTAGAATAGTCTTTTTTTTTATCTTAAAAGCTTGCATCATTGATGTAGAAAACGTTATTTTTTCGGGTTTGAATATAATTTAACATTCATCCAAAAAATTAAAAAATAAATAAACATTGGTTTGAATCTGGATTGATGAATTTCAATTTGGTTATGTTCGGTTCGGTATATTTACAAATGTCTATATGTGAAATTTATATACGTTTAAAAGGTAGTTCCACATAAACTAAGTTAATTTAATTGTAAATTCTTTTTCGTGTGATAAAGTAAAATCTAAACATATAAAATTTTAGAAAAAAGTAAAATTGTTTTTAGGCATTTGAAATTTGTGGAATAATATAAATATAGGAAAAATTGAGACAAATATTGATCGTTAGAGTGTTTTTGAAATTTGTATAACTAATGATGGGTCAGAATGGTACTTGTGCCAGCATAAAAGTAGAGAGAGAAAAAATAAAATGGGAGGAAAAAAAAAAGGGAGGATTACTAAACTTTAAAAAATGTCTTAATTACTAGAACAATGCAAATCTTTCTAAATTACTAGAATAACCTAAAAATATAAAAAATATCGATTTTGTCCTTTTGGCATTTGTTAACAAAAACGTAATTACGATATTGCCATTACTATTTTTAATCCACATTAGCGCGCACAGATAAACAAGTCTACCGTTCTTTGACGGTAGACTTATTTTTTCTAGTAGACTTATTTTTCGGCCGGTAGACTTATTTTTCGGCTGGTAGACTTATTTTTCGGCCGGTAGACTTATTTTTCGTCGGTAGATTTGTTTTGGATCGGTAGACTTATTTCGGCAGACTTATTTTTACGACATGATAGATATGTTTTCGGGGGGTAGACTTATTTTTTTTTGGTAGATTTATTTTTAATGACGGTAGATTTGTTAAAGATTGGTAGATTTAACGGGAGATCGGTTGACTTTTTTGGTAGACATTTGACCAAATTGGTAGATTTATTTCCTATGATGGTAGATTTATCTCATCCGCGGTAGACTTCTTTGTAATGACGGCAGACTTATCATTGGATGGTTCGTTTTTTGGTGACGGTAGATTTATTGTAATGAAGGTAGACATATATTATCGTGGTAGACTTATTCTTAAAACGGTAGATTTATTTTTAATGACGGTAGATTTATATAAACTTTCGGGATACACGAAATTGGTAGACTTATCATAAGTTGGTAGATTTATCAAAATTTGGTAGATTTATCTGAATTTGGTAGATTTATCTGAATTTGGTAGATTTATCTGACATTTATCATATTTATTTGACGGTAGACTTATTAAAATATTAATAAATAAATAAAACAATTACATTAATTTTTTAAAAAATCAAAAACATCTCCAAAAAATTGAAAACAAATTCCGAAAAAATCAAAAAAATTCCAAAAAGTCTAAAGTTAAGAAAAAATAATTTTAAATTTTAAATATTATATTTTAGCATATGCATTTTTGAACTAAAAATTTCTAAAAACTCAAAAAATACAAAAATCCAAACAATTCTCAAAATTTTATAAAATTTCAAAAATCCATGAATAACACATCACGGTTAAAAAAAATATATCACATAACACCAAAATAATTGTATCAAAACCCTAAAGATAATTAAAATAAGACAAAAGACATGTTTAAATAATATTTTAAAATAATTCTTTATAGCGTAGGTAAAACACTTAAGAAATTTGTTTTCGTTTATTTTTAATTTTATTTTAACCGTGTTGTGTTATTCATGGATTTGTTTTATTTTTTGAGTTTTTAGAAATTTCTGAGAATTTGTTTGTATTTTTGAGTTTTTAGGAAATTTTTATTCAAAAATTCAAAACTTAAAATAATATATTTTATGTAAAATTTAAAATTATTGTTTCTTAACTTAAGATTTTTTTGGATTTTTTAAATTTTTTGGGAATTTTTTTTTTATTTTTTGGAAATTTAATGTAATATTTTATCTATTTATAAATATTTTATCATTTAATATAAACACTGTTTCAAACCGTGTATAGTTCGGTATACATCTGTGAACAAGATGTTGTAAAATGAACACACGGTTCATAGTTGGAGATTTAAAATGGGCAACAAAAATAGTTTGGGTATTAAAAAGCTTATCGAAATAAAGTTGGGGTATTTTTATGGAATTTTATACTTCATGATTATGTGTTTGGTTTTGCTATACTTATTGTGTTTTTTGGTTAAGTTACATGAAGACTTGTTTACGTTTTGCTAGACTTCGTGTGTTTTGGTGATGTATTGTTTATGGTTCTTTCAAACTCTTCAAACTATTGTTATTGCTAATGTTATGTATGAAATTAGTATGTTTGACTTTCAAGTATAGTGATAATAAACACCACATAGATTTTGTATATTATAATTATATGTGGTTCATGTGTTTTTGTTTTAAATCTCACTAATTTTGGTTATTCATACTAAGCAAATATTAAACTAAATAAAGTTACTGATTTCGTCAAGTACCTTTAAAAATCATCGTGGACTGTCTTACAATCACTAATTCAAAAACAAATATCTCATCATTTAGAATTCAATTATCATTTGTACAAATTCAAAAACAAATCTACCAAATCCAAATCTGCCAAATCCAAATCTGCCAAATCCAAATCTCCCATTAATTATACTCTTAGAAGAATACGTTGAATCGAAGACGGAAATGTCGTCATAGACTCGGCCGCCGTCGTGAAGCCCAGGAACCTGTCGGAGATAACATCAATTTAACACTATCAATTGAAAATAGAACAAATGAAACAAGTCTACCATAACGGATTAAACAAGTCTACCAGAAAAACGGATTAAACAAGTCTACCAGAACGGATTAAACAAGTCTACTATAACGTTTTAAACAAGTATACCAGAACGTTTTAAACAAGTCAACCAGAACGTTTTAAACAAGTCTACCATAACGTTTTAAACGTTTTTAACAATTCTCCCTAAATCTACCACTATTAGCGGAATTTCGTCGAACAAGTGGTGTGCATACCTCATGAAGCCGCATATCAACCAAAAAATGAGGGTTTTCTCTCCTTTCACCGGGAACTCGCGTCTCCCCTCCGCGCGTCGCCTCAAGAACGACCAAACGACGCCGGATTTCGTTGCCCTCGGAAGGAACTCGCCGAAGAAGATGAAAAAACTCATGAGAAACAGAAAAGTTCCGTACCTACTCGTCGCCGGAATCAATGGCCGTGAGGCTGGAACGCCGGAGTCGGAGTATATCTCGCCGGAGAAGACGAGAAGACGAGAGGTTAAGAACGTTTTAAACAAGTCTACCATAACGGATTAAACAAGTCTACCATAACGGATTAAACAAGTCTACCAGAAAGTTTTAAACAAGTCTACCATAACGGATTAAACAAGTCTACCGTAACGGATTAAACAAGTCTACCAAAACGCTTTAAACAAGTCTACCATATCGTGTGTCGGGAATCAAACGTGTTTTTGCCGGAAAGAGGCGACGGAGCAGATCTGGTGGATCTACAACTTGACTAATCCCGATATGTATCTTTGCAACTCAAATCAACGAAGCTACAATTTCCTCGACCTGAAGCTTTACCAAACCGACAGTGAGACGAGACGAAACAAGCCAGAAAATAAGTCTATTGATATGTGCATATTCTTTATGGTTTTAGCATGCATTTCATCTAGATTTTAGGTCATTTACTTAGATCTTTATAACTCATCATGCTTGTTCTTGTCTCATTTAGAGTCTTAGGTGTTTTGCATTAGGTCCTAGTGAGTCTTGCATATTTTGGATCCTTTTAGGTACTTTGGAGGCAATGTGATGGAGTTGGCTCAAGGGCATTGAGTTCGGAGGCAAGAGAAGCGGTTAGAGATGTTTTGGGAGTTTATCAGCTTCCACATCGATCAAAAAGAAGGTCACACATCGATGCAACAAGTTGATGTTGGATCAGGGACCTTAGCCTCGCTTCAAACCTCCCCCACATCGATGTCACTCATCGATGTAAGCTTCAAGAAGACTCACATCGACCAGCCAAGGAGTCACTCATCGATGCAACTCATGGATGCTGGACCAGGGAGCTTAGCCTCGCCCCAGACACTCTCCACATCGATGTCACTCATCGATGCCAGCCCCAACATCGACCAGAAGGAGGTCACTCATCGATGCAACTCATGGATGCTGGACCAGGGACCTTAGCCTCGCCCAAGACCTCTCCAACATCGATGTCACACATCGATGTGAGCTCCAGGAAATTCACATCGACCAAGACAAGGGTCACTCATTGATGCAACACATTGATGTGTTTCCTGTTTTCTACTTTTTCCTATAAATACTTGTCTAAACCTAATTTTTAGGTTATGCTTTTTATTATGCTCAAAACTTGATCTTTGAGAGAGTTTGAGCTTTGTAAGGAGGATCTTTTATTTTATTGCAATTTGGTATTAATTCTCATCAATCCCTTCCATCTATCTTCTTTTAATCTTGATTATTCAACAATCACCCATGGATTCAATCTCAATCCCCATCGATTTTGAGAGGCTTTCCATGGATCTTGAGTAGTCTTTTAGGATCTTGAGATTGGGTAGATTAGGATGTTCCTAGGTTTGATTCATGATGTTTAGGGCTAGATCTTCTTATATCCCTTCTTGTTTAATGTTCTTAATGCTAAACCTAGCTTGAAAAAGTAGATTTAGATTATGAGGCATTTCATGAACACCAAGTGTTTGATGAAATGCCAAGATGAATTAAACAAGAGATTTACATTCCTAGCCTATGACAATAGTTGTCTAGGGTGCATTTTTGGTTGATCTTGTTGATTTAAACTTAATGCTCATTAATCATTGTTCCACAAATGACCATTTTGCTAATGGGATTAATGATTAGTGAAGTGATTAATTGCTTGAAAGAGAGTTAGTCAAGTCTAGGATCTCTTGCCTAGGGGTTAGCTTAGTTGAGTAAATGAACATCATGAGTTGAACTTGGGACTTCTTATATCAATAACCCTATCTCTAGATTCGCTTTTGCTTATTGAATTTACAATCTTGTTTAGTGTTTTGTTTAGTTCTAAATCGGTTACTTAACAACAAACTCTTTTAGCTTAAATTACTCTAGAATCTTGTATTTTTAGTGATTAGGAGATTTCCCAATAAGGTTCGATACCTCTTATGCTTCAATCGCATTTAGAGAATTGACTCTAAGAGACTTGCAAAAGTCTTGTATCAATTTGGCGCCGTTGCCATATTGGGATTCTTTCTTCCATTAAAATTTAGGTTCTTAAGTGAGCTTAAGTTTTCTTTTCTACAAGTTACTAATAGCGTTTGCTTTCTTATTGCTTCTACTCTCTATAGGTATATGCATACTCGTTCCCGAGGCAACACTAACCTTGTCGAGCCAAGAGACGATATTGATCAACTTGAGAGAGGTTCTAGAGCAAGAAGAAATCGACCGCCGGTTCAAGAGCAAGTGATCATCGATATGGAAGACTTGAGAGACGTTCCACTTGGGAACATCAATGAACCCATTCTCGGCCAAAGGAACGGCGGGAATGGGGATGGAAACCACCAAGCACAAGGAGGAAACGCCCACAACGATCCTCTTCCACCCGCCCGTCCAAGAGGTCCCAACCATCCACCTAGAGCTAGAAACGTGGTTGGAGAAGGTGATGCCGCTAATGCTCACCAAAACCGCCAAGGCATTCAAGCTCCACCGGTGGAGAATAACAACTTCGAAGTCAAACCGGGAGTTATCAACATGGTTCAAGCCAATAAATTTCATGGCTTGTCCATGGAGGATCCATTGGACCACATAGACCAATTCGACCGTATTTGTGGTCTCACAAAGATCAATGGAGTCTCGGAAGATGGGTTCAAGCTTCGTCTTTTCCCATTCTCTTTGGGCGACAAGGCTCACCAATGGGAAAAGACCTTACCTCAAGGATCTATCACTTCGTGGGATGATTGTAAACGCGCGTTCCTCGCCAAATTCTTCTCACCGGCTAGAACGGCCAAGCTTCGCAACGAAATCTCAAGTTTCACACAACGATCCAATGAGTCTTTCAATGAGGCTTGGGAGAGATTTAGAAGCTACACGTCTCAATGCCCACATCACGGCTTTAGCAACGCCTCTCTTCTTAGCACGCTCTACCGTGGTGCTTTGCCTAAGATCCGTATGCTTCTTGACACGGCATCTAACGGGAACTTCTTGGCTAAAGACGTTGAGGAAGCAATGGAACTTGTTGAGAACTTAGCCCAAAGTGACGGTACCTATGGCGATGACTATGACCGCGCCACAAGGACCACTAGTGATTTTGATGAGAACAAACGGGCCAAAGACATGAAAGCTCTAAATGACAAGTTGGACAAGCAAGCCAATTTGATTGACAAACTACTAGTGTCTTCCCAAAAGACGGTCAACTTTGTGGATGCTTATGATGAGAATCAAGGTTACTATCAAGAGGAGAATGTAGACATGAACACTCAAGAGGAGGTTAACTACTTGGGGAATCAAGGGAATTTCCAAAACCAAGGAAACTACCAACGCCAAGGGTTCAATCAAAACTACCGGAACCACCCCAACTTCTCCTACCGTAATACAAATGTGGAGAACCCACAAGATCAAGTCTACCCTCAACAACCTACTCAACCTCAAGGAGCTCCACCGAAACAATTTCCACCTCAAGGGCAAGCTTCTAACGCCAACAATCAAGCCTTTGTTCCAAGGAATCAATTCCAAGGAAACCAAGGTGGATTTCAACAAAAGCCTCCACCCGGTTTTCAAGCACCAACGTCTCAACCAAAAGAACTTGATGTGAGCTCCATGTTGCAACAAATCCTAAAAGGACAAGCGGAAACCACTAACAAGATCATTTTCTCTTACAATGATCTAAATAGCAAGGTGGAGGAATTGAGCCAACGGGTGAATTCAATGGAGCAACGGAGTGCCGCCCCTTCTTCACAACATCCTCAAGGCTCTTCCAATGGGAAAGCCATACTAACCTCTAAAGAGTCTTGCAACACCTTTTCCATTCTTCAAGAGCAAGATCACATAATTGAGGAGTTCCTCGGGTTAGACTCTAGCCTCAACGAGGACATTGAGGAACAAGGTGGGGAGGTTACCCTTGGAAGTGAGAATGATATGATGTTGGTTGGAGAAAAGAGTAACAAGGTTGAGATGCCCATCAAGGACTCGGCTAAAGTGAAAAACGTGGAGATACTTGTTGAGTCCAAGAGAGAGACTCCGCCTCCATATAAGCCTCCGCCTCCATATGAGCCTCCACTTCCATTTCCCGGTCGTTTCCGCAACAAAGCACAAGAGAAAGTGTCTCCAAGCACAACAAGGATCGAGCCTAAGACTCTCCCAAAGCTTGGAAACCCCGGGAAATTCTCAATATCTTGCACACTTGGACTCTTGGAAGTTGATGACGCCTTGTGTGACTCGGGCTCAACCGTTAACGTCATGACTTGGGAGATGGCCAAAAGTCTTGGGATAGATAAGTTGAACGATTACCCATCCACCATCACCTTTGGAGACTCTTCCACGAAGAAACCCCTTGGCTTGGTAGAAGACTTCCCTCTCATAATCGGAAAGTGTCTTGTACCAACGGACTTCGTTGTGATGGAGATGGCACCAAACATAAAACTCCCTCTACTCCTCGGGACTCCATTTCTCAACACAACCGGGGCAAGCTTGGATTTCATCAACAAGAAGGTTGTTCTTAAGAACGTGGATGACAAGAAATTCTACACAATGATGCCTTCTCCCACCGCTATTTGTGGGACTATTATTTGTGGAGATAATGAAGCCCAAGCTCGGAAGGTTGAGTATATGGGCGTATGTGAGACGGTGAGTATTGAAAGGGTTGAAGAAGCCCTAGCTCTAGATGGAATTTGCTTGTGTTCCCTCTTTCACACCACAACGGAGAAATCCGGTGAAAGTGCCAAGGTTGATGAGAAGAGGACAAAACCTAGGTCCAAGGAAGAGAAACCGAGCATGCTCAAGGGGATTGTACCCTTGTTAGACCAACCTTCGATCGTGACTCTCATCCCATGGAAACATGAAGAAGGGATGATTGAGTACAAGGTAAAATGCAGAGGCCGAACCAAGCCCTTTGCCTCGTTCAAAGCAACTCTCACTCCCGAGATCAAAGAACAAGGTGAAGCCGGTCTTCGAGAAGTCATGAACAAGGTCCTCCAACTTAAGCTCAAAGATCCACAATGGAGTGTTCACACTCCTCTCTCACCCGCCTAAAAGGGTAACCAAAGTCAAACTTAGTGACTTTAAACAAAGTGCTCTTGGGAGACACCTCAAGCTTATCATTGTACATATTTATTTTTCTTTACGTTTTTTTATCTTTGCTAGACCCTTTTGATTTTTTTTTGTTTTGTATTGAGTGTTCTCAGGGAGGTCGATTTTGAGGAGAAATGATGTTCGAGGAATAAAATATCCGGGGAAGGAATGTTTCCCGGGATTAAAATGTCCCTCAAAATAGCCATCAACTAGAATTCAATTTTGTTGACCAAGTTTGAATTATGTTGACTGGATCTATTATCCAATGGTCCAAGAGGCTCCTTTGACCAAGGTAAGTTGACCATATCCACTAAGGTAAGCTTTCTTCTCCTCCAAATTCGCAACAATGGCCATTTCCATTTCTTAAACTTCAAAAGCTCATATCTCTCTCAATTCTCAACCAAAAATAGTGATTCAACTTGCTATATTTCGGATTTTTCATCCTCTTTCTGGATCTACCAACCCCCTTTTCTTTTAAGGTCTGCATCCTCAAGGTATTTCATTCACATTTTTCCTTGAAAAATATCAAGAACTTGTTCATAAATGGAAATTTTATGAATTTGTTTGGGGGAATGATTTCACTTGCATAAATACCTTGGGTTTAGGCTCGAAAATGGCTAGGATAGGTAGTTCTTGAGCTGATTTTTTTTTTTTCTTTTTTCGGATCTTAAGAAAAATTTGGAGATTTTTGGCAAAGATCCTCAAATTTTGTCTTGATGTTTATGCTTAAAAGTTCAAAAAAATCCGAAATTGGAGAGTGTGGATTGATGCATGCCTTATCTTGTTGCACATGGTTCATCTTATGTTGAATACTCATAAGATTGAAACCCTTGTATGCCCAATCTTACATTAAAGTAGTGTTTTCAATTTCTTGGAACTTATGTACTCTTTGAGATTATGTAGGTGCCATGAAGACAACAAACAACTCGATTCCAACTTCAAGCATGGCAACAAGTAAGAAAAAGGGAGGACAAGGGGCATGTGCCAAGCCAAGTGAGAAGGAGAAAGCGGCGGTCACTTCAAAGGAAAATGCAAAGAAGCTCGCTTTAGCAACAAAATCCAAGGCTAAAGCTAAGGGGAAGAGCATTGTGCAAGAGGAAGAAGGAGATACCTCGGAAGAAGAAGCGGAAAGAGAGCCCACGGTTGAAGAATACTACGAGAAGTTCTCAACCTTGAAGTTCGAGCAAGGAGTATTCGTGGACTCGGTGATTTTGGAGAAGATGGGCATATATGACGATGTTGCTCGTGTGTTTAAGAACATGGGTCTCGGGAAATTCATGACGATGAAGGAAGTGGCTCACAAGGACCTCACTTGTCAATTCCTTGCATCCCTTGAAGCACGGTTCTATGGGATAGGAAACAAGAGAGCGAATGCAAGTACCGGCTTTGGAGAAATCAGATTCGATGTGAATAAGAAGACCTACCGGGTCACTTTTCATGAGCTTTGCGAAATTTTTGGTTTCAAGGAAGAAGGTACCTATGGTGAACCATATTTCCACTATCCGGATCATGAGCTCCAACGCTTTTGGGAAACAATTGCTTCCGATGCCTACCAACCCGGCGTTTGCAAGGGATCTAGCATTCGGAACCCTATCCTAAGATACGTGCATATGGCATTAACCCGCACATTCTACACTAAGGTGGAGTTTAACAAGGTTGTCAAAGAGGAAATGGAATTGCTAGGACTTGGCGTGAAACCCCTACTCAAGACGCTAAGCAATGGAAAGGAATTTGTGGGAAATGAGAAAACCCCTTCCTTTGCCACTACCTTGGTAAGGCAAATGCTCTTTCACAAGAATTGGGCTTGGGAGACTAATTCGAAGAAATCCGCATTAGCTATCGGTTGGATCATCACTCCCATCCTCAAAGCGAAAGGGATCAAGCTCACGTTGGTTGATGAGAAATGGAAGTTGATGGATGAGGGCTACCTTGCACGGACGCGCTTCACCAAAGGAAAGGTAGATGGCAACTTTGCCTACAACCTTAACCTCAATAAAAAGCTACTCGCGCAAGTTCTATTGCCTAACATCGACATCACAAGACTTGATGAACCGAGAAACATCTTCTTCTACCCGACAAAAGACCATTTCTACAACCAAACCATCAACCCACCGCTTGAACCTTTCCGCGCGAGAGCACCAAGGAAGAGCGAAACCGCTACTAGTGCATGCCCCGACTTTGTCCTTGACTCCGATGATCAAGATGCGGGAAACTCGCGCCCCACGCCCATCTATGGTGGAGAGCGGTATCACTTCGATCCATACGAAGGTACCATGTGTAACCAAGCCTTACGCCATGCACACCACCAATCGAGACTCCTCCAACGTTGGTGCAAGTGGCAAGACCAAAGCATGAAGAAGATGGCAAGAGTAATCAAGAAGTTGGAGAGGACGGTTAAAGGCATGGGAAAGACAATCAAGGAACTCAAGAAAGAGGGTAAGGCTAGCACATCCGAAACCCAAGAGGAAGATGGAGGTGGTCTAGACATGAGCCACACGCTCCATGAAGGTGAAATGATGACGCTCGGAGAGGGAAGCCACTCATTGGCACATAGCGCTAAAGTAGCAAAAAGAAAAGCCATGAGATCCCCTTCACCTTGCTCAAGCAACCCATCACTCTCTATGGGGACTTCATCCCCATCTCAAAGCTTCTAAGGTAATTCCAAAACCTTTGTACATAGCATTTAGAATCATGTTTTCTTTCTTTCTTTCTTGAATTGTTTAACTCTCTCTTAAGCTTCTATTACACAAGGGACTGTGTAATTTAAGTTTGGGGGAGGGTTTGTGTGTTATCTAACATCGTTTTTGATGTTCTTATTTTCCCCTTTTGCATCTTGAGTCTCATGCATATCATGCATTTTCAATAATTTTGAAAATTTTAGGACATTTAGGATTGCATTTTCACTTGTAGGTGGTGTCTAGTTTGCATTTTAGCTTGCATTCGCATAAGCATGGAGTAATGACAACCTTGTAATTAGCTTAACTAGCAATTGATTCAACGCCCGAGTTATTAGTTGTTTGATGCATTGAAGTTGAATCCGAAATCAAGGACGAACCATTTGATAGAACGCATGCGTCATTGCCTTTCTTTGATTGAAGCAAGCTTGAATTGAACCTAGCCTCATCTAAGTGATAATCTAAATTGAATATGTAATTATTGTGCTTGTGTAGATTTAAACAAAACCGCGGATCACTTATACATACTTAGGCATTCTTTCTTCCTTTTCACCACTCTTGCTTGCCTAAGTAGCCAAATCCCATTTTTGGATTGGTTTCCCCACCTTGCCAATAACCTTCTTTCTAGCCCTAAAACTTTTGTGTGTGCTTGTGAGGCCTTATTTGGAGTGAACTTGACAAAACGTGTTAGGAATAAGGGCGACAAGGAAGCAATCTTGTGTAGATTTAGTTCCAACATCAAGGAGCTAAACTAGGACTAGGCTAGACTAGGTTGGGCGGTTCTTATTTGTAACATGGGAAACGGTTAGAAATGTTTTAGGAATGGTTTGATTTGGCGCATATGGTGGAATGAAAAGGAGAAAGAAAGGACGATGAAGAGGGGTGTGCAATGTGATGGTTAGTTGGTGCAAAGATGATTAAAAGCAATGCTCTAAGTGACAAAGAGAAGCCTCAAAAGATAAAGAAGAAAAGAAGGCCAAAAAGCCAAGGCATCAAAAGATGAGAAGAGGCATGAATCAAAAGAAGAGAAAGAAAGAGCTAAATAAAAAGAAAAGAAGCATCCAACCACAACCAAGGTAAAGAAGAAAGCCCCCATGAGAAGAGAAGGTGAAAATGAGAACGAAGAAGTGTGTTTGGGTATCCAAGGCAAAATGCCTTGTAGGAAAAGGGTAGAATAGGATTCGGGAACAAGCAAAAAGAGGTTAGATTGGGCTAAGGTTAGTAACATTCTAGGTATTCGGGTAGACGAGAGTCTTTCCTTGTATGCATAGATTGCTCTTTACCTTTAGCATTTTGTCGAAGTTTGCTCGTTCATTGAGAGATCCTTGTGTTTGATCACCCATGCATATTGATGAGATCACTTTCATCTCATAACCGGTCCTTTAGCCAAGCGGTTTCATTTGATTTTGCATAAGCACAATTCACGGATACAATCATTAATGAATGTTAAGAGGCTAGAGAGTAATGGAGTTTGTCTAGATTGAGGTTTGGCTTTGTTGCATGTTGAGAAGGAAATGGCTAACTCCTTTTGAGTAGACAACTTTGGTGCATCCTAGAACTAGTAACTTGGACGTTGAGTGCGATTGTTTCTTGTGCTTCTTATAGGTTCGAGCTCCACTTGCATTTCATTGCGTCTCTCATTCTTAACCTCGTTTGCTTGAGGACAAGCAAAGGTTTAAGTTTGGGGGAATTGATATGTGCATATTCTTTATGGTTTTAGCATGCATTTCATCTAGATTTTAGGTCATTTACTTAGATCTTTATAACTTATCATGCTTGTTCTTGTCTCATTTAGAGTCTTAGGTGTTTTGCATTAGGTCCTAGTGAGTCTTGCATATTTGGAATCCTTTTAGGTACTTTGGAGGCAATTTGATAGAGTTGGCTTAAGAGCACTCGGTTCGGGAGCAAGAGAAGCGGTTGAAGATGTTTTGGGAGTATATCAGCTCCAACATCGACCAGAATGAGAGTCACTCATCGATGCAACAAGTTGATGTTGGATCAGGGACCTTAGCCTCGCTTCAAACCTCCCCCACATCGATGTCACTCATCGATGTAAGCTTCAAGAAGACTCACATCGACCAGCCAAGGAGTCACTCATCGATGCAACTCATGGATGCTGGACCAGGGAGCTTAGCCTCGCCCCAGACACTCTCCACATCGAAGTCACTCATCGATGCCAGCCCCAACATCGACCAGAAGGAGGTCACTCATCGATGCAACTCATGGATGCTGGACCAGGGAGCTTAGCCTCGCCCAAGACCTCTCCAACATCGATGTCACACATCGATGTGAGCTCCAGGAAATTCACATCGACCAAGACAAGGGTCACTCATTGATGCAACACATTGATGTGTTTCCTGTTTTCTACTTTTTCCTATAAATACTTGTCTAAACCTAATTTTTAGTTTATGCTTTTTATTATGCTCAAAACTTGATCTTTGAGAGAGTTTGAGCTTTGTAAGGAGGATCTTTTATTTTATTGCAATTTGGTATTAATTCTCATCAATCCCTTCCATCTATCTTCTTTTCATCTTGATTATTCAACAATCACCCATGGATTCAATCTCAATCCCCATCGATTTTGAGAGGCTTTCCATGGATCTTGAGTAGTCTTTTAGGATCTTGAGATTGGGTAGATTAGGATGTTCCTAGGTTTGATTCATGATGTTTAGGGCTAGATCTTCTTATATCCCTTCTTGTTTAATGTTCTTAATGCTAAACCTAGCTTGAAAAAGTAGATTTAGATCATGAGGCATTTCATGAACACCAAGTGTTTGATGAAATGCCAAGATGAATTAAACAAGAGATTTACATTCCTAGCCTATGACAATAGTTGTCTAGGGTGCATTTTTGGTTGATCTTGTTGATTTAAACTTAATGCTCATTAATCATTGTTCCACAAATGACCATTTTGCTAATGGGATTAATGATTAGTGAAGTGATTAATTGCTTGAAAGAGAGTTAGTCAAGTCTAGGATCTCTTGCCTAGGGGTTAGCTTAATTGAGTAAATGAACATCATGAGTTGAACTTGGGACTTCTTATATCAATAACCCTATCTCTAGATTCGCTTTTGCTTATTGAATTTACAATCTTGCTTAGTGTTTTGTTTAGTTCTAAATCGGTTACTTAACAACAAACTCGTTTAGCTTAAATTACTCTAGAATCTTGTATTTTTAGTGATTAGGAGAATTCCCAATAAGGTTCGATACCTCTTATGCTTCAATCGCATTTAGAGAATTGACTCTAAGAGACTTGCAAAAGTCTTGTATCATCTATCCTAAATTAGTAAAAGTCTACCAAAACGTATCAAACTAGTCTACCACAACGTATCAAACAAGTCTACCGTCAAGATTTTAAACAAGTCTACATCAAGATTTTAAACAAGTCTACCACAACATCTTAAACAAATCTACCGCAATGTATTAAACAAATCTACCGCAAATGAAAATCTACTAATAAATCTACCATCATTAGGGGCATTTTATCGAACAAGTGGTCGGCGTACCTCATGAAGCAGCATATTAACCAAAAAAATGTTTGAAAGTTCGACGAGCACGTGTTCGGCGGCGGCGCCACGTTCGTAACCGTACCATCCGTCGGTCCAGAGTTCCCGGCGGAGCAAACGACGATGATCCGTCGTTGGGGAGCCGCTTTTAACCGTGTCGTTGCCTTGGCCGAAGATGTTGGCTCCGGGGAGCAGATCTGGTGGAAGACGGCGGTGGAGTAGTCGGAATTCGTTGGCGGAGGAGAGAGAAGAGGAAGAAGAAGAGGGAGAGGAGAGAGAGAGAGAACCAAANTGAGAATGGCAATTTCGTTATTAAAACGAAAAACCATACTTTAAGGTCTTTTGACAACTTTTGAAGGTTATTTTAGTTAGTGGAACTTTTGTAAGAGTTATTCTAGTAATATCACTACTTTTGAAGGTTATTATAGGTAATTTTCTCAAAAAAAACTATTTTCAGCGTAAAACTTTCCCTGTTAGAGGAAACAATCCTTGTCTTTATTCACTTTTTTTTTTTATTTCTTCACCTGAAACCAATAAAAACATTTTTTTTGATCGAATGTTAAATTTATTGATCACTCAAATAATATGTACAAAATGTTCATAAATTAAAAGCTATGCTATCACTGTCAAATCAAAATTGCATAAAACAAGTGCAAACATCAATATACGAAGGAAAAGCCAAGGCGAGAAGGTGGTCACCGAGGCGAGACGGCGAACCATCGCTGAAGAAGATCTTGGAGGTGAGAGATTGTGGAATAGTTCAACGACTTCATTCGGTTGCGTATAAGCTTTTTAATCAATCGCGCCAAATGTTGGATAGTGTTGTAGGTCGTGTGATGAATTCTCGAGTTGCCTTCTCTCCAAAGCGAGTAGATTATCACTTGGAAACATAGCCGAACAAGGATAAGAGAATAGTTTCCTCCCAGTTTGGATTCTGGCGGTGTTCGAGGAGGCTCCCCACACAAAACACAGGGCTGGTGTGCTCCCCAATTACGCATACGATCCCATGTGGAGAGACGATTATGCATAGCCAACCAAGTGATAAATCGACATCTTGGGATCCCCTTATTAAACCATATGAGTCTCCACCATGGTACCACAAGGTGATGGATTATGATCTGATTCCAAGTATGATGAATTGAGAACTGATCTTTGTAAAATCTCGAGTTGTGCCTCCATAAATAGCAGTCCGGTCCATTCTCAGCTCGGGGAAGTGGCTGAGTTGTGATTTGTGCTATTAAAGCATCGTATCGGCGAAGTCTATTTCGGCGTAACTTCCACCCATGTGGTCCAACATCATCTTTTACCGTGGCTGTGATAGGAATCCCAAGGATTCGAGGTCCCGCCTCCCCCGTGATGTCAATTATTCGTCCTTGCGGTAACCATGCATCATACCAGAAATAGATCAACTCATCATTGCAAACCACCCCCTTAAGAAATGGCAAAGCTTCCTCACGTAATTTCAAAAGTTTTCTCCAAATCCACGATCCTATTGTGGTATCCAGTGCGGTCCAAAAGGAACCATTCTTCATAAGATTTTACTTTGGCCAAGGTACCCATAGAGATCCCGAAAGAGAGAATAGTCTCCAAATCAAGCTCAAAGCAAATAATCGCGAAACATCTCGAAGATGACGCAGTCCTATACCTCCCTCTGTCTTCGGTTTACACAAGATATTTTTGTCCATGACGATGTATTTGGATTGCCCGACCATAAAAAAGCTCCACATAACCTCTAGATTTCATCAAAGCAACTAGATGGCAACCGAGAAACTGAGCACCAGAAATTAGATATGCTCATTATTACCGATGCAATAAGCTGAAGCCGTCCCGCATAAGATAATTGCTTGCTTGTTCAGGAAAGTAGCCGCGATCGGATTTTGTCTATGAGCGGGGCATAATCGTGGTTCGTCATTGTTTTGGTGGTTAACGGAAGTCCCAAATACCGTATGGGAATCCCCAACTCAGCCGCAATGGATAAAATGTCATGTTTATCGGGACCCCCATCGAACAAAGCATATTTGGTTGCGTTAATACGAAGACCCTAGATTCTTGCAAAATCATCAAACACTCTAAACGTCTCTCGCAGCGCTGTGGAGGATCCATCCGTGAATACAAGAATTTCATCAGCAAAACTCAGGTGAGAGACGCAAACCTAATTACATCGAGGGTGGATACCGATACGACCATTTTCCGATGATCGATTTAACATCCGAGATAGCACATTTTTTACCATGACGAACAAACATGGTGATAAGGATCACCCTTGCCGAACACCACGAGTGCTACCAAAATATCCTTCAAGCTCCCCATTTACAACAACCGAGAAAGATGATGTGGATATACACACATAAATCCAATTAATAAACACCTCCGGAAAATTCATTGCCCTGAAAACGCCAATGATAAAGGACCATTGCACCGTATCGAAAGCCTTTGAAATATCAAACTTTATAGCACTTCGTGGGGAAATTGAATCTTTGTGGTAATCTTTCACTAGCTCCGATGCCAGCAAAATGATTTCTAATAACAGCCGACCCTTGACGAATGCACTTTGATTCGGTTCTATGAAGTCCAAAAGAGTGCACTTAAATCGATTTGCGAGAATTTTAGATATCACCTTGTAAATCATGTTGCAGCAAGCCACATGTCGATAGTCTTTCATAGTAGAGCAAGTACCATTTGTTCTCTTGGGAATCAAAGCTAGTAAAATCACATTGATTGATTTTGGCATGAATCCAAAGATGAAGAAAGATTGGATCGCAACAATGAAGTCTCGGCCAATGATTCTCCACGCTGCAACATAGAACTCCTTCGTGAATCCATCAGACCCCAATGCTTTGTCGGAAGGCATAGAAAGCAATGCTTGCTTAATTTCTTCACCCGAAACTGGAGCAACAAGATCATTTCCCACTTTTATTGGACATCGATATTGGAGAATGCTTGAGAGAAAATCCATAGACTCACTTTGGAAATCTGATGCTTCTTCTTAGAGAAATCTCCGAAAATAATCTGATGCTTCATATTTGATTTCCTTAGGATTTATTATTTCCTCACCCGTCTCTTTCATCAGTTTCCTTATTGCGTTGCAAGCTGTTCTTGCTTGCGCCACCAGATGGTAATATTTGGTGTTCTGATCTCCACAACTCAACCATTTCACTCGAGATTTCTGTTGAAAAAAGTGTTTCTCTATCCTAGCCAACTTGTTCCAATGGTTAGATGCAACTGAAATCGCATCCATATTTTCAGGGGAAGGATCGTCCAGAGCTCGCTTCTGCATTTTGCTTTGGCAGATTCTCATATTTCGTTATGTTCAGCTCGCGTAGGGGATATTTAAGACGCTTGATTTTCTGATGGAATATAGACAGCGCCACTCTCGAGTGATATAGCTGTGGAGATGACGTCCAACTTTCATAGACCGTATACTGGAATAGAGAGTGAGATGCCATAAAATTGAAAAACCGAAAAGGTTTTCTATGATTTGTCGTGATACTCTCCAAGTGAACAACACATCTTGAGTGATCCGATATTCCACCAGCCTCAAATGAAGCATGGGATTGGGGAAATTTTGTTAGCCAATCCGAGTCGATGAGAGCTCTGTCAACCGTTTTACCAATTGGGTTTGTATCCTGGATGTTTATCCAAGTGAAGATAGAACCAGTTGAGGCGATGTCGGAAACTTCACAAAAAGATACTGCATTCTGAAAATCTGTCATTCCCATCGAGTGAGTAGCATAATGCAAATGTCTAGAATATTCCGTAATAGATAATACTTCATTAAAATCTCCCAAAATGACCCAAGGCATCGCCGCTTGCTGCATCAACAACCTTACATTGCATAAATCAGACCATAATGCTCGTTTCTCGGCTATGAAATTGGAGGCGTAAACGAAAGTACACAAAAAACGTGTACCCTATTTGAGTACTATAACCGTACACGTTATATGTTGAGAGCTCTTGAATATTGGCGTAATCTCCACCTCGTTTAAGCAGCCAATCCATATACGACCCAACCTTTGGTAATCGTAGTTCGTAAAAGTGGACCACCGTGGCATAGTGTAGTCGAAAATTGACTTTGCAAAATCAGCATGCACTTGTGTTTCAACAAAACACCCAAAAGAAGGTTTCACACCTTGTATCCAGCGACGAGATACGTCATGTTTGCGAGGTTTATTTAACCCCCGCATGTTCCAAACAAAAAAAGACGTCATAACTTCCGCGAGGAAGTTTTTTCAGATTTTGATTACCGAGCTCCTTACGGCTTGCAATTGGTTTCGGAGGACCCTTGGACTGGCTTCGACCTGTTCTATTTTGAGACTGAGCTTTTGGTGCTTTTTTCTCATCGCTGAATTCTCTACCCTTGACTGTTAGTACTTCCTCCTCCTCCTATATCAGAATATTCTACTTCTCCCTCCTCTCGGGTATTTTTTGGTATATCCTTTTGACACGATTCGACTAAGGACCGGCTTGCTCTAGTACGGTTGAGAGGGATAGATCCACGACTTCAAGGGATTCACGAGAAGAGATGCTAAGGCGTGGGAGAATTTCCGAAAATCCTTAGGCCCAATTCCGACGATGAACACTTTGAAACGAGGGGGTGGCTGCGTCGTTGGGAGAATCCGGGGAAGAGGATAATAAGGCGTGGGAGATGAATCCCGAAATTCCTTATGCCCCAATTCACGAGAAGAATTCACACGAACAACGGATCGAAGGTTGCGTCGAGATGTTGCGGAATTACACTCGATAAACCAAAGTGAAATTTCATTGACTAACCATCAAGAAATTCGAGAAACAAGAGATGAAATCTCTGAAAATATTTTGATAAAAATTCATAAGGTGTTCGACAATGAGGAAGAAGAAGAGTTAAAAAGAAAAGCAAAGAGACAAGTCAAAGGTCTTCTCGAAAATGAGAGAAATACCACATTGAAAATTACAGAAAATTAAATGACAGTTTGAACAACTCTTGGGATTCCGCCAGAAAATCCCCGCGGAGAATTTCCCCCGGGAAAGTCCCTCGAAAATTCCCTCGAGAATGAATAGCTCGGAATTTCCCTCAGAAAATCCCCTCGCGGAACTCTCAAGAAATCTGACCGTTAGGCGGTGTAAGCCGGTTGCCTCGTTAAAACCTCTATACGGAAAACCCATTGGGATAAAACCGTATACAGGAAAAAGAGTACAAACGACTTACACAAACGGCCAAACCTCATAGAGAATTCGAAGATAATGAGGTGAGGACGGGTTGCGTAAGTTGATCCTCCTTGTTCCGTGCATCATTTAGTAAACTCCGAACAGCTCCAGCAAGCTTCTGTGTCTTGGATCGGATAATATGCCCTTTGGGGATGACCAATGCTGCCTCCGGAACCTCATCCAAAGCATGCGTATCCATGATCATATCATCCCCCGTATCCATGATTCATAAGTTTCAGTAGTCCATCAGCTCCCGTTCCTTCTCCTTGTCCGAATTGGTCTCCTTTGGATCCGAGAAGTGATTTGTGAAGCAAGATAGAACCTGTATGTCCTAACAACAAAACACCACAATCATCAGCTTCAAAATATGTAATTGGTTGAGAAAACTTACCTTCCTTAAACCAGATTAGATCATTTGGATGCTCATTCAGTTTGACGTTCACTTTGGCGACGATAAGGCCATCCGGTTGATTTTTCAAAGGAAGTATGAGTTCTGCTCGTCCCAATTGATTTATGCCTCGACCAGAACCTCCACAAGGCCCACTTGGTTGATGAAAATCAACTCCCTTAGTTGAAATTCGAAGATCTAGACGTTCCCTCATTCGTTGCAAGTAATTTTGGTGCTCGGGAACTAAAGATCGATCGTTCCTTTTATTTTCTGAAATTGCATCCTTTAAGTCCTGCAAAAGAAAAGTGATTTCACTCGGTGGCACCGGTGTGGGGTTAATGAAACTCATAGGAGTTTTCTTACACATAAATAAAGATTGTTTAGAAAGAAAAACTTCCTTAACGTCACCTTTCCTCACAAGAGAATTTCTCACGGGATTGCTCTCAAATAATTTCGAACCAACACTCTCAATATTAGCAGAAGTAGAGGTTGAGGAATCGCTAACCTTGCCTTTGCCCTGGTTTTGTTCAAGTTTGATTTGGTCGAGAAATACCTCATGTGGAGATAACGGTGCAAGGGTGATCTTCCGTCCCTTGTGCTCGAACGAATGTTTTCTTGCGTAACCATCATGAACTACCTTTTGATCATATTGCCAAGGTCTTCCAAGTAGGATATGACCAGCCTCCATAGGTAAGACATCGCACACGATTTCGTCTTCATATCGGCCAATCGTCAAAGGAACCGAAACTTGTCGGGTAACTTTGAGCTGGCTTTGATTGTTCAACCACCTAAGGTGATAAGGCCGTGGATGCTTCCTGGTCTCCATACCTAGCTTATCCACTAAGGTAGTGCTAGCAACGTTAGTACAACTTCCACCGTCTATTATGAGACTACATACCTTGCTTTTAACCATGCAACGGGTATGGAAGAGGTTCTCTCGTTGTTCGTTTTCAACGATCGGTTCCTGGGCAAGAAGGACACGTCTTGCCACTAAGAGTTCTCCCTCAACCGCATGCTCTTCATATTCGTCAAAGATTGGAGCGGTTTCGGTTTCTTCTTCATCGTCGGTCACGATTTCGCCGTTTTCCAACATTAACATGGCTCAGGAATTTGGGCATTTGCTCGCATAATGTCCTTTGCCTCT